>APFE031262453.1:0-11274 GCA_000404065.3 Pinus taeda
ATCTAACCAATCAGGGACCGAGTCCATGGTCGGCCTCTCACTCTCGCATGCAACAGTGGTATCAATATTGTCTAATGAGATGGCTTCCACATCAAGAGTTTTCTGAAGCTGTCTCACCTACAATCGAATATTGTAGTAAACGTAGACCATGTCATTGAGGCGTTGGGACTCCAATCTGTATTAGGGTCATAGATTGTAAATTAGTACTTAGAAAATTTAAATATTAAAAATAATCAAATGAATTCAAAAATTTAATTTGAGTTTTTTTTTATCTATTGCGCTTTTTGCTGTGTATTTTGTCAAATACACTCTAGTTGCGCTCACACCTAAAGGAATTGCATGTTTGGTTGAGCACTCGAATGGCAAGCTTTTGGAGATGGGGTACTCTGCCACCATAGCTTGTCCACCAAGCATCTACAAGTTAAAAGAAAATTGAGAAACATAGAAAAAAAGTTAAAGCATTCAAATCCTAAACTTGAAACAAATTGAAGCTTACTTGGTATTTTGGTCGTCCTATTCTTAATAGCCATGGTAAAACCAAATGTTCCACCTGCCATCCTATATATATCCATATCTTTAGAAATATCTTCATGTTCTTGCTCAGATGCCACCATTCTCTCAACACAAGTGAAGAATCCATCCATCACCTCGACATCAAATCTGAAAACACAGGAGAAAGAAAATGTGGGGTTGAGGTAGATACCTGCAGCATGAATGGGGTGATGGAGGGTATTGTTCCATCGTTCATCAATCACTCTCCATATGACCTATTGTTTCTCTAACCCCTCGTCTCCCTTATCTTCATAATAAGCACGAATGGCTTCTTTGGCCCTATCCATGGCCTCATACAAGTTGCCCATTGCAGGCTTCTCTCCATGAACCAACCGAAGAATCCTTACCAAAGGTTTTGAAATGGCACACACCTCCTTTACTCCTGCCCAAAAGCTATGATCATATGAAACTAGTTTGCATATGCCCTCTTCCTCTGGTTTGTGGCTAATAGATAAAGCACACCATCTTGTGAAAGAAACATGTCTTCACATCCCACATAGAATTCAACAGAGATTGAAGAGATATGAAAGCAGTGGCAAATCATGTAATGGTAGGACACACCAACTCTTTGTTGTTGGTGAATCTTCTCATCTAGCTAAGCACAGATGCATGATTATATATAAAGCTCGTGGATGATTCAACAATATCCCTCACAAGAGGAATCTTACCTATATCCTCCAACATCAAGTCAATACAATGAGCAGCACAAGGTGTCCAAAACAAGTTAGGATACCTCTCCATAAGCAACTTGCCAGTTGCAACATGATTTGCAACGTTGTTCGCTATGACTTGGACAACATTTCGTGGGCCTACTTCCTGAATGAAGATGTCCAACAACTCACATAATAAACATGCATCTTTAATGTGTGCAGATGCATCAACAAATTTCTTAAACATTGCTCCCTTGGGAGTCGGGAGGACTAACCAAGAAGTTAAGAAGGTTCCTACCCTTCTGGTCAGTCCAACCATCTGACATGACTGTGAATCTAGTGTGTTCCCATGATGCCCTAAACTCCAATCTAGTGGTGCAATCAATGTTTTCATCTTGAAGAAGAGGCCCTCTCAATTTTGCGAAGGTGGGGGCTTTGTACCCCGGGCCAATGACAACAACAACATCAAACATAGGTTGGTAGAATGGGTTTGTCTTGACAATGTTGAAAGGAACATCACTCCATAGAAGACACTTACTGGCCAACTTGTCAGCTTCTGCCTTTTCCTATTTTTAAGTGCCGATTTGATGCCAGGTTGTGCACCAGGTGTGGTTCTAGGAACAAAAAAAGTTGAGAAAGCTGAAGGCTTGGGACCAATGGGTATGGAAGGTGATGCTGAAGAACCACTCTCACTTCCTCCCCACTCTTGAGGCCCCTACAAGTTGGACTTTTAGTGCTTCACAAGTGTCTTTGATCTCCTCTTTATCCGTCAACGATTTAATGGCCTACCAGATGATTTCTAGAGATGGATTTGGGCAAAGGTCTACATTTTGCCTCAGAATTTGCCCCAAATGGAATTTTAATCTGTTGACACTCCCTATGATATGCTTGCCACACAACTTGCAAGTCAAATGTATTCTATTGACCCCCCCAGTTTCGGGTATTATCAAGTTCACCATATTCCCACATAGGGTCCAAAAGCCTTGACATTTTGTTTGAAACTTTGAACTTGAATTTGAACTTGGGTACAAAAAAAAATTGAAAAAAAATAAAAAATTGGCCATCACAAAAGAAGAAAACACAAATGTAATTGTTGATTTTGAATTTTAAATGCCTCTTCTCACTCACTTGAACACATTTAGATTCACTAAACAAGGGTTTGAATCTTTGTCATTTGATTCTTGAAAGTTGAAGTTTTGCTTCAATATAGATTCTAAATAATGTTTTGATTCAAAATTCTAAGCAAAAATAAGATAAAAACAAAGTAATATAATTGTAGAAAGATTTAAGAAGCCATTTGTGTAACAAAGACTAAGAGAGAAATTAAAATACATACTTGGCAGCAACAAATCAGCACTTTGAATCTCTCACATTGAGCAGTGGACAAATCTTCAAGTCCCCACCACAAAACTAGCAAATCTCCTCCTCTTGGGCAATGGCAAACACCTCCTCTCTCCACAGGGACAAATGGGAGCAAAAACAATGAAAAATGATGGGTTTTTTTTTTTCATTTTTTCGCCTCTTATCTGCGGCTTGGGAAGTCTCGACGACTTTTTGGGTCGACTCCCGATTAAATTGGGACTTTTACGATTTAATCCCAATTTTTTTTCGAGAGTGAAAAAATCAACCGATTTAATTGGCCAGCGAGAAAAATCGTGTTTTGGGGATTTAATCCTGATTTTTTCCCAACTTTTTCCACACATGGTTTGAACACCATGTCGAATGCCTAGTGTGAGCTATATGATTCCAGCTTGGAGCATCTTTTGCAACTCCTTCTGCACCAAGAGGGCTAACTTAGGATTTATTTGCCTAAGTTTTTGCCTAAAGGGTTTCGCATTCTCATCCTTTAGAGGGATAGTATGTTCCATAACATCCTCCATATATCCTTTTAACTCATCATATGAAAAGGCCAAAATATCCCTATATTCTTGAAGTAAATTTATTATTTTTCTCCTTTCCTCCTCAGTGGTACCCTTCCCCATTTTAATGATCTTTGGATCTTGAAAGGTGCCAATGTTTACTTCAACGAATTCCCCTGGGTCAATCTTCTTATCATCTTTCCTCTTTACCACATCATGCCTATCAAACATTTGTTCCATGGCTAGATGATCCCTAGGAGTGGGATTTGACACTGCGTTACACTCCTCATATTTGCAACCCTCTTCTTTGTAGCCAACCTTAAAATCAGAAAATTCCTCCATTTATTCAAAAATCGAATCACTTGGCTTTCATGATTAAAGACTTGCCAATGCTCAATATTATCAATAACTGATGGTCTAAAAATAACTTCCATCTTAATCTTATCATCCATCAAGTTCTCCTCAAGTTGTAAAGTAGATGCAACAACAACTAACTCATCAACTTGTTTATTTCCTTAGGAATTGTTTGAAGATCTAATGCATCAAAATATTCCATATTGTGCCAAACAACATTACAATACTTCAATCTATCATTCTTACAAACAAATTGATTCTTTACTTGAAGAATGACTAAATTAGAACCCCCCTTGATATTAAGCATTTTAATTTTCAAGTCCTTTGCCAACTCTAGACCCAAGAGTAAAGTTTCATATTCTGCTACGTTGTTAGTTGCATCAAATTCTAATCTATAGGCAAACTTGAATATATGACCAAGGGGGGAGGTAAGGATAATTCCAACACTCTTACTAAACTTTGAATGGGCACCATCAAAGTTCATATGCCAAATCCAATCTTTCTTACTTTCCACTTCCTTCTCCAAAGGAGCAATAGAGTTAGTCAAGATAGCATAATTTCCCAAGTCAGCAAATTCATATGCAATTTCATTATAATGCTTCTTGGGATTCTCAACATGATACTTCCTCTCCAACTCCCTATCCAACCTAACCATGATGCCTCACTATTAGGGATGGTAGTAAACTTAGATCCATTTGCAAACTACCCCCTATATCAACTCCCCGTTTTCTAGACAATAACATCCCCCAAGCTTCAGGCACATCAATCACTACAATATCCATGGTGATCATAATATTAGGATGTATTGCCAAGTGGACTTGAAGATCCTTTTATCAAACCACAAACTTCAATAATTTTGGAAACCATAGCACAAATGTTGTGGTAAGGTCTAGAAATCCTCAAGTTTAATTGATGCATGACTTTCTTAATCATAACAAAAAATGATGCCCCAGAATCAAACATACAATTATGCAAAAGTAACCCATTAACCAACAATATAATAAAGAAAAGTTGATGGTCCTTGTTACCTCTACACATATCACTACTTTGCACAATCGTAGGGGCATCCTCACATTCATCCTTAGCAAAATTTGATATTTCTTTCACATGAGGTGCATCAATGGATTTAAACAACTTAGGCATTTGAGAGGGTATCTTTAGGATTTCAGTGATAGGTACTACAATCTTTGCATTGTTAATCCATCCCCCCAAGTCAATATTCAACCCAGATGTAGGCGGAGTGAAAGTTTTAGGGGCATTTTGATTTTTCTCTTGTTCCTTGCTCTTTCTTTGATAAATCAATCCTCTATCTTTGGCTATCTCTAAAATTTGATTTGATGAAGGCTTTTCCCCATTGTGATCTTACCCAAATCTCCAAAATTATTCACACTATGGGAAGATGGAAACTTCTTATTGATCTTTTGGCTACTTTCACAACCCCAATCCAATTCTGCATAGACAAATGGTGCTCTTTTCCAACCACACTGATTTGCTCACTTGTCCCAACCATTCCTCCTCCTAAAATCCTTCTCACATAAGGGAAAGTGGCTTCATCATGCATTTCATCACAAGGTCTACAATAGGGAATTGAATCATTAACTAAGTTAGTAGACTCAAGTGGATTTGGTGCCCTATGCTCATTAGGAGGTCCCCTCTTTTGCCATCTATCATTTCCTCGATTTTGGAATCTCCCAGCTTGATTCCTTTCTATGGCCACCAATCTATTTTGGATGGCATTCATTTGAGTAGTGTGTTTTTTTTCCATAGTCTTAATGAGTTGGGTTAATTTTTTGATAGGGTCATGTGCATTTTCTTCCTTGGCCTCCCCTTTGGAATCATGAGATTTTGATGACCTTCTATTGAAACTAGCAATTACAGACTTTCCTGATTCATGTCTAGCCTTTTCCATTTTCAAGGCTTTAGTTTGAGCTGCTCCTAGGTTTGTAGGGTTCTTCCTTGTCAACTCATAAGCAGTGTCAACACCAAAAGCATCCAAATATGAGCACAAAAGAAATTGTTCAAGAGGCTTAACTTCATTAGGCATGCTTTTCACCAAATCATTATATCTCTTATTAAATTCCTCTATGGTTTCATTGTCATCCTTCTTCATAAATCTAATAGCATTGATCAAGTGCCTATTCTCTTACTTCTCTCCAATTTTTCCCATGAAAGCATTAATGATGGGTTGCAATGAGTCATAAGAGTTAGCAGGTTGCTCAGTGAACCAATCAAGAGTATCCTCTTCTAAGGAGAGGACAAGGAGCCTCATCTTTACATTCTCTTGGTTAGCAGTGTTATACCACTTGGAAACATAAACATTGAAATTCTTAACATGTCATGAAGCACTAATGGAATTTGTGAAAATTTCACTACTTAAATCCTATTGCAGTAACTGATATTATTTCTTCTAATTGTTAAATCTACTTAACAATTTATCTGCTGTTTCCTACGACAAATATCAAAATAAATACACTGCAACCTTCACAAATAAAATTGCGGAAGAAATAAACACTGGAAGAAATACTAGCACACACATAAAATGACAGTTATTTTTGGACCAATGCCCCCGGAAAAACCCAACTCGGGAAAACCGGTGCAGCAGCTAAGGGTTTTATTAAGCAGTAGTGAAATCTGAGTACAATATTTTGGATGCTGAATACTATCAATCTTGCAGAGAAAATACTGGCAAAAGTATAGTGAGGAATTTTCCTCACCCCATAGGCAATCTCCCAGCACAACTTGCCCTCAGAATTTCGACCCTATGAGCCTTTGCGTCAGCCTCTGCGCTGCTCTGCGTAGTTGGATGGACGTCTAGCTTCAGATTGAATTCTGATGAAGTCGTTCTGCCTCTTGCTGACCAGTAATATGCTTCTCCGACACTTTGGGACTCCTTCTCGACCTCTGGAACTGAAAACGTCAATCTCTCCCAGGCCCAACAATTCGACCTTGCCTCTTGAGGCTACTGCGCTGCCCTAGCGTCAGGCTCTCTATGCCTTCTCTGCCTCTCTGCAAATACACTCACTGGAACTAGAATTCTTCCTCCGGCTTCACTGTCCCTAACCCTCTCTCATTGCTTCGACTTCTCTGGCTCTATTTCTGACAATTGATTGCTGATACTCTGGAAATCGATTTGCTAGTGAAATTGAACTACTTAAGCGTGTTCTCCATCACCACATCGACCTCCTTATAATCCTCTGTTGGAGCACCAACGACCAGGATTAAAACATAATCGATGGCTAGGATCATCTTGGAGTTGATCCGTGTGAGTTTGTAGAAGATTCACACCATAATTAATTCTGATTAATTAGTCATATTTCATAAGTTTAGATTTAGGAAATATTTTAAAAAACGACTAATAATCTAATTAAGTCATTTCTAGGTGGAATTTCCAGAAAAAATTTCTAGGTTTTGGAGATCTCATGTATTCTAGCCTCTCCACAAAATTTCGTGGCTAGAACACATCCAATGCTACAAAAATTAACAACATTGTTACATTGAAAGGAAGACAACTTTTCAATAGCCTTGTCAGGGATATTGTGAGCACTGAGGATAGCCATTTATGTTAGTAAAATTACAAGGAGCAAAAAGATTATTCATGATGCTTGGCTCTACTTGTTCTTGAAAAAACAAATGGATATAAAAAATAGCCTCTTGCCCAAGATTAGCAAGAGTTCTACTATGAGAGAATCTATTTAACCTCTCTCTAGAAACCCTTTCAGGCTCAATAGTGGGGCTAACTAGATCACTTGGATGCCTCCTAATAGAAACTCTTGCAGAATTTGGATTAAGTGGAGTTGCCACTTAAGCAAGAATCTAATCCTAAAAGTCTAATATGCCAAAACCAAAAAATAGTCGATTTTCCAGGTACAAGAAGACTTGTGCCTGGCAACGATGCCAAAATATGTTGTTACTGCTTGGTACACACACCTAAGTTAATGAGAAAACGGCCTTAACCCTACAAGGTGTGGTTGGTGGCAATACTAAGAGAAGGGGCTGTAAGCTATTCCCAATTCTCTCCTTTTAAGCTTTGTCTTGGGTAAGCTAGGGGGGGTGTTTCCTAATGAAAAGTTAGATGAAAAATGATGTGTGGTTTCTTGGAGATGTTAAGGACAACTGGATTATTAAGATTATGAGCAAGTTTCAACAAATATAATGAGCAATAGAAGATATGAAATGAAAGATTTTCTAAATAACCATCAACACATAATTCAGAGATGAGCATATAAAAACCAGTGCCTTCAGTATTGCTAAAAAATAAACACTTGATCAAAAATAAAATGTTTCAGAATGAAACACCAAGTAATCTTGCAAAAACAAATGATTGTTAGAAAAAATGGTATCAATTTGCAAGATATATAATTGCTCTCAAAGAAATGCTTTATACAAAGATTTTATCGTTCATGATTCAAAGCATGTTAAATAGCAAATAACTTGCAAAATGAAATGAACCAAAGCTTTACTTGCCCTAAAACTTGTTGCACTTGCTGAATGAGATACTTCAATAAAATGATCACTTCAATGGATGTTCATCATAACAAGCATATAAATTGCTAAAATGATTTAAGATGATATGCACTTAACTAAGGTTAGATGCAATTATCTTGATTATTTAAGCTAAATGTCTATTCTAAGTCAGAGATCTTCTTTTTAAACTCTTGCCAAAGGGTAAAAATTGGGGTGACTGTAAAGAAGAGGGGTTGAGGACTCGCTAGTAGTCGTTAATGATACCCTTCCCCTTAGCCTTACGAGCCATGTGTGCCTTGTTCCTACAAGGAGAGAAGCCACCTTCATAACTACTGTGTCACACACCTTTACCTTGCTTTGTACCAATTGGAATAATTCTCCAAGAAAATCTTTGCCCTATGTTGTCTATCAACCAACCTTATGCTTGGGGGTAAATTGAGTTAGAAGTGCAAGTTATGCTAATATTGTTGAAAATTGTAACTAGGTTCAGTTTTCATAATGACATGTGTAATTATGATTTTATTTAATTGATGAAAAGAAGAAAAATAAAATTATTATTGTAATGTTTGTCTCATGGGTTTCATGAGCAAGAAATTTTATTCTTAGTAATGGCTCCCATTGTGAGCCTTTAGGTTTTGTCATCTAGTCATAAAAGTCAAATTGAGTAAATGTCATGTATGAAGGACCCTTCTTGGGCGTGTTACATTTTGTATGTCATTAGATAAGTATAAATAGCCCTCCAAGACAAGCACAAACATCTCCCTTCAAGGCAGCTTCAAAAGGAATAATAATATCTCTCCACATGTGACATGACACGTTGGCCTAGATAGATGACAAGTCAACTTATTATGATGGCAAACAACTATAAATAGGCCACTCGACCTCATTTTAGAGCAAAGATTTCTCGTTGAGTTCTGAAGTGAGTAGGTGGTGCGAAAGTCAGTGAAAGGAAGCCTCCTAACCAACATGAAGAAAGAAAGAATAACGGAGTTTTCTTGGGTATCATATGGATCTGTTTTGGGTCTATTTTAGGACACATGCGAAGTAGGATGAGGACACTTGCTATAGAAAGAACCGAGAAGAATGACAATCCTCCTTGGGTAGCCGAGTTGGAAGAAGGACAGGACAAGAAGGGTGCTGAGTCAAGCTAGAAGAAGACCCTATCAAAAGCGAAGAAAGTGAAGGAATAAGATAAGGTCTTGTGCATAAGCTAGGGTTTCTGAATTAGGATTGCAGACCTAATTCAAGGAGGCGGAAGGTTTGAAGCAAAAGGAGGTCGAAGTGGAAGAGGAGCTGAGAAAAGGGAAGGAGCAGAAAGTTGACTATCATTGACTAAGGATCTCATCAAGGAAACTTGTGTCTTGGTCTTGGAGTGGCAAATAGGTCAAGGGTCTTGGTCTTGGTATTCGTCAATTGGAATCTCTATAAGAAGAAGAATTTGTTCGGGTTTTCCTCTCAAGTGGGAGAGGTTTTGTCCTTGCTTGGTAGCCTATATTCTGTCTCTTGTTTCTTTATGGTTTATGCATTGGTAGCTGTTTGATGAAGAATAACACTAATAACCTAAGTAAAAGAAGATTCTAATCTAAAGAAGTAAAAAGCACTTAGAAGCAATTACTAATAGAAGAGAAATAACTTAATTGCTATGCCCTAGATTTCTTAACATGGTATCAAAGCTACGGTGACCAAGTAAAGGAAGGGCATCTTATCAAGGGACACTCAAAGATCAAATCTCAAGGAAGGCATCAAAGCGAAGATTATCTTGAAGTCAATATCTACAAAGAAGTCATCATTGACCTTCATCAACAAGACTTCACCATCAAAAGGGATCTCCCTCTCTGTGAGATCAAGGATCATTATTGAAGAAAACTATCTTCATCAAAGAGAAGTTTTCTATTCTCTATATCATCATCAACATCGAGGAAGCAACAAGGAAAAAGAGCATCCTATCAAGTAAGTATATTTATGTCCGCATCTGAATCTGTCAAAATGTCTTTTTACAAGGAAAGCAAGAAATTGGTTGGGGCTTCAAACTATCTGGCATGGAAGAAAATGATAGATCTGAATCTCATTGAAAATGAGGTTATGGAACATGTCAAAGGATCTATCACTAAACCAAGACATGAAGATGCTCAAGCTCTTACGAAGTATATGAAAGGGGAAGTTAGGGCTCAAAGGATTCTCATAGAATCCATAAAGGATCCCCTCATCCCATATGTATCTAAACACGAAACTTCAGAAGAAATCTATGACAAACTGGTAGAGTTGTATGTCGTGAGCACTGCTAGTGAAGTCATCTCATTAAGGCAAGAACTCTACACGCTGAAGATGTCAAGGTAAGATGGAATAGCCTCATACTTTATGAGGATATCTGAAATCTGGGATCAACTATTAGATTTGGGCGAAGTCATGTTTGATAGAGAAATGACTACAATGGTATTAAATACACTAACAGAAGAGTGTAGTAACTTTACTTCATGTATTTATGGGAAGAAATAAGCTACTCCATTCTCGGATCTATGGTCATTGTGCAAGATTGAAGAATCTAGACTAAAGGCCAAATTTGATGTGGGAGCAGGTGAGCAAAATCAAGCGTATGCTGCAATGACAAAAAGAAAGTGAAAATTTGGAAAGTTTGGTCCTCAAAAAAAGAAGAAGAACATGGCTAAAATACAATGCTATGGGTGTCAAGAATATGGGCACTATAGGAGAGATTGTCCTAAGCTCAAGAAGGATAATAACAAAAGAGGAAAGAAAAAGCCTACATCACCGAGGAAGTGGAGGAATTTGAAAAGAATAAATCCAAGGAGGAGGAAGTAATAGATCTCCACTATTGAGATAGTCTTCCTCACATAAGTTCTTTTCAAGTTCCTAAGTCTTTTGTTGTAAGATATGGCTATCATGATTCACTAAGTAAAATAATGGGATGGATCAAGGCATCATAGAAGCATGGAAAACAGGAGCTCGGGACATCATCATAGAGAAGCATGAAAGATGGTTAGAATCTATGGAAGTCAAGGATATAGTTCTTGGGAATCTCATTGGAAACATAAGGGGCATGGTCATCTAGTACAAGGTTCATCATACATCTGTCAAAAGGAAACATCTGCTGATCTGGATACTTTAGATCCTCAAGATTCTCTGATGGAATCTTCATTGAAAGGTTCACCGATCATGAGGGGAAGCAAGTGTTTCATCAAGAATTCCAAACTTGTGGAATTCATGGGATGATGGTATGATGACATAAAAGGAGAAGCATATCAAGGGATTGAAGCTCTTTCAGTCAAGGAAGCTGCTGCAGGAAGTTTGGATGACCTAAAGGAAAATAAGGTATGTATGCTTACAATTTATATTGAAGAGTCATGTCATATGGTTGCAGGTAACATGGTTCAATGTTC
>APFE031262455.1:0-12357 GCA_000404065.3 Pinus taeda
AAAACTCTAAGAACTGCTTTAGCTGTTAATCTTGATTTGACTGATGTGCAGACAGCTAGGTTGCAGCAGCTTTTGGAGTTGGACGAAAAAATATTAGATGCCATCCATCAAACAAACATGATACAGCAACAAAGGATGAGGTGGCATGACAAGATTATCAAACACAAGCAATTCCAAAAAGGTAATTGGGCCTTACTGTATGACTCTCGGTTTGAAAATTTTCAGGGTAAGCTACGTACACGCTGGCTTGGACCATATGAAGTAGATGTTTTTTTTCCAAACGGAACGGTAAGACTTTTAACAATTGATGATGCTAAAACACCTCTGCTAGTCAATGGCCATAGGCTCCGTTTATATCAGCGCCCTGTTTCTAAAGAAGATTTTAAGACTGCTTGCATGACTGATATTCATTATCTTGTTCTAGGGGAGTCTTCTGCCCCTCACAACATTTAATTTTCTGCACTATATTTCTAGTAATAGATTAGATTTAGTACTAATAATCCCTGCCAAGGATTGGTATATTACAATTGAATTGTGCAGATTCTGGAAAAAGCTCATTAAGGAAGGACAGATTCATCAGGAGAAGATCTGAAGCTTCAACACAGAAGCTGTTCCCATCATGTTACCCCATTTTTCTATCAATACCCTTCCATTATTTCCATTATTCCATTATTCCCACCCCTACCACCCCTGAAATATTTTCCTTCAATCAGTGTTTCCCATCCCTTACTACTGAAATTATTCCCTATTAAACATTTTCCCCATTGGTTATGGACCTAAGTCATTTATACCATTCCTCTGATTTTTCCCGTTGCTGAAACATCTGTTTCAGCAACGTATCGTTCATTTTTCCCGTTGCTGAAACACCTGTTTCAGCAACCTATCATTCATTTTTCCCGTATCGTTCATTTTTCCCGTTGCTGAAACACCTGTTTCAGCAACGTATCGATCATTTTTTTTCCCCGTTGCTCAAACACCAGTTTCAGCAACCTGTCATCATTAAAACATTATTTCTCTCCGCTGTTACATAAGTTTTTTGTTCTCCACGACTATACTTCAGATCCTTTCAGTGAAAAATTATTCAGCAATGACCAGATCCAATTACACTCCTGTTCTAAACCTCAGAGAAATTAACAGATTCGTCCATGCACATTAAAGTTATTTTTAAAGCAATCGACACTTCGAATTATTAAAAGGTAAAAATATAAGGTATGAGGTTTTAATGTAACTCAGTTAAAGTATATTAAAGAGAGGATTTCATTCATAATGATTACAGATCTTCACACTCTTAATCATTATTACACCATACGTAAGGGGGGAATTCCAAAAATAGAACGATAACTTCGCATTAATCAATCCTTCGTCCCTTGTCATATCCATTACTGTCATCGTTACCTTGCAGCCTCTGTTGCAGCAACTAGCGCGAGTTGGGGTCTGTGTTTACTGTGTTCAGAGCCTCTGTGTGTAACTCAAAACAATAGCTATGGGAGGGTCGGCTGTTAGACATGAGCCCGGCTCTGTAAATCTTCTGCAATTGTTCCCCGAAGTATATCAGATATTCCAACAAGCGGGATGGACAGTATATTTTGAAAGATTGGGTGAATTTGACCAAGAACAAGTCTTAGAGTTTGCGCAAAACCTTCAAGACGATTTTTCAATGGTCCAAGGGGTTCGCATTTCAGTAACAGAGGAGGACATAGTTCAGGTATCAGGGTTGCCAGCGACAGGGATTCGCTGGTTCAGCAGAAAGAAGGTTATTCTCAATGCACAGCAAGAATTTCTTCGTCCAGATGAGCGAGTGGAACCCAGAGGCCGCGGTGTTAGTCTGCATTCACTTCCCCAACCATGGCCATCGATGGCAGAGTTCATCAAACACTATTTAACATGTGAAGGGCGCTATCAGGTAGTGTACAACCATGATTTTGTTTTGATGAACCATTTGAGAAATGCACGACTGATTAATATCCCCTATTATCTGCTTGGTTGTATTAGAAACATGTCCTATTATTGTAGACGCTCCAAATTCCCATTGTTATCCCTCACCCACCACCGTTTATGCCAGCTATTGATACAGAGGGGTCTTGCTCAGCAAAACCCCCCTCTGTATGCCCCACTTACTGATCCCCAGCTGTCCGAAATTCCCCAGCAGGGTCAAACGTCCGAACAACCTGGAAGTTCTCACGACATTCCGGAAATTCCCTATGAAGGACAGCAGGATGATACCCCGCATTCCCCAGTAGACCCAACCGCGACAGCGTCCCAAGTAGCAAAGTCAACTGGCCCCACTATTTCTGTCCCTAGTGATGACTCTCTAACACCTCCGTCCCCACCCATTCATAAAAGGAAGAGAACCCCAACTGGCTCAGTTTCCAGACGACGGACAAGGGCTAGATTTCAAGTCCTTACTTCTTCCGAAAGCCCTTCCCCCAGAGAAGAACCCTCCCCTTCAAAGAAAAGGAAAGGCCGCGATTTTACCACCTTCCTACCAAAAAGGAAAAAGGAAATAACTGCCGAGACAGAACCCACCCTCATTTCCCCTGACCCCGCCACTATTTTGTTAAAACCTCTATCTCCATCTCAAATCCCCCAATCCGTCTCATCCGGAGGTACTGCCACACAAGAACCAGTGCCCCGAGATAATACGACATTGTTTATAGCTCGAGAGGTGACTGTCCCACAAGAACCAGTCACTTACCCAGTGGCTGAAACACAAGAACCAGTCACTTACCCAGTGGCTGAAACACAAGAACCAGCCACTGCGGAACAAAAATACACCAAGCATGACGATAGTGGGAGATCAACAGTAGCTGAAACACAAGAACCAGCTACGACTGTGCATCAACAAACTACCCAACAGACTCAGCCAGCGCACAGGGTTTACATACTATGACGTCTCTGTTGGAGGAAAATGAATTCCTCAAAGCTGAATTGGAAGTGTACAAGAATGAACTAACCATGGCTCGAGAGGCTTTTTGAGAAAGATTTGAACCTCTATACGTTAGCATAGGCAACCTCAATGCAGAATAAGGAGCCATGCAAGGAATACATGTGCCATGAGTGTGGCAACATTTACCAGGCTGCAGGCTACAAAGTAGTCAAAATTCAATTATCTGAGGCATCTACATCAACTGGAACAAAAGAGGAATACCCTACTGCTCCACAAGAACCAGTAGGGCTCTCTATAAAGCAAGAAAAAGATACCGAACCTCAGATATCTTGTCCTTTACAGGTTGATGCGGCCATTCAGACAGAAGCACCACCACAATTAGTCAGCGTAGCCATTCAAACAATGTCCCAACCCACTACTGTTGATGCCAAGATACAGACTTTGCCATGGAATCAATTGGAACAGATGAATAAATGGAAGAGGAAATATGCCGAAGAACAAGATATAATATTACGCCAACACAAGTTACAATGGCAGAATCATATATATGCCAATTGGGACAGGTGGGACCAAATGATGCAACATCTTAAGGACTACAAAAAGGAAGCCAAAGAGTCTAAGGAAAAGATAACCCTGATGTTTTCATTAGTCCAGAAGTTGATGGCTACACGCAAACCCTCTGTAAACTATTCTCTCTTTCTTGCTGAACGATTCATTTATTTTCAATTAAAAGCAATAAAAAAACGGCAGACCATATGAGTTAATGACTTCAGAAAACTTTGTTGAGACCTTTAATGAGGCCCCTGAGAGTGATCAGCATTTGCTATGCGAACTCTACCTCCATAACGAGGCTATTCCCGAGAATAGAGAAGTCAATCTTATTCCAATTGCAGGAGATATACAAATAAGGGCATTTGTCTCATTTTTGTCTAACCAGCTCACTTGGCAATCTGCGTTCACTGCAAGCAGTCACAATGAGGACAATAAACTCCTGTGGATCAGACCAGAGCCCTTAAGGCCAGCCCTGTTCATAGCACAATATTATGAGTTTTTACAGAAGCCAGGAATGCACAGGTACATGCAGCAACTACAGGCTTCAACACTTTCTAAGTGTCAACAGCACATTAGAATAAAGGTAATGCTGCAATGAACGCCAATGTTATGTTTTGGCAGCAGTCATGCAAAGAAAGACAGGACTATCACCCTTTTAATCCTCACAATCTTCAAGCTGCATTATCCAGGGTTTCCAATTACATTGGTTGCATTCAACGTTGTGGAGTAAACCGGATCGGGTATCGTTTCCATTTTCCAATTTTATGGCTGCCTTCAGACAAATATCAATGTCATTTCCAGTTGACCAACAGAGATGAAGCCTTGGCATGGTAGAACTTGCAGAACAACGGAGGGTTCAGAGCTCCTACAGATGCCACCTTCTCCAGCTATTGCTTGAGTAATTTGCATGCTCAGTCCCAGTACTCAGATTCCGATTCAGACTAGGGGTTGCCTGAGGACATGCAACATTTTTAGCTGGGGGGGATGTTAGGACTCCACTATGTATCATTTTTGCTATACATTTTGACACCACTTCACCCTTATAACCATGATTAGAAAGAATCCCATTATCATCTTCAGTCACTTTATCCCAAGGTATACAAAAACCTCCTCTTTATTATATGTTTAATCTGTTTTACATTTAATTCCATAATACTCTTATATTTCATCATTAATTGAAGTGTATCATTGCTAACACAAGTCCAAAGATCGCAGATGAGTATATGCGGCCATTGCTGAAACAGCTGACTCAGTTGCTGAAATAGCCGTCAAACACGCAAATCCCGTCAAGCGTAATTTGAGATTCTGGAAGAAGCTTTTTGTGGAATAGCGGCAGTAGTATGAAGACATGATTACCTGGATCAGCCTGAAGATAGCAATCTTGTTATCTCTGTTGTAACAGTACCTTTTTATGAAGAACAGAATAATCATGTTTTGGGAAAAAGAACAGATTCGAGATAATATGGATTCACTCTCATGTAAATTTTAAATGATGTCTCCTCTTTAAAAAGAGGAGACATCATCATTAGAAGGGTCAGGTGGTTGTAAACTAAGAGAAGTACATTGTGTGAGAACTGGAGCTAGTATCCATCTGTAATGTATCAGTTACTTTGACAGATGAATAAATTCTTCTTTTGAGCGTTCCAATTTAGTTCTTTCCCCCGGGGAATCTGTGAGAGGGAAAGGGCCCGCCTTCCTCACAATATTCACCCTTGATTCCTGTATTTTGTTTAACTCTTTGTGTGTCTTGCATTTTACTTTAATTCTGTTGTTGGACACTAGTTACACAGTGCAGTAATACTCTGTTCCTTTGACACTGCGTGTATTGAATGCATTTATTCTGAAGTTGAGAAATCTGTTTCTATTGATTGTATGAATGAATGATGTCGGGAAGCAGGTGCTGAAGATTCCTGTACAAAGGAATAGGGTCCTGCCCCATTACTTATCTTCCTTTGTCTGAAGTGTGATTAGAAGCAAGAGAACAAGTGCTGAAGGTTCCCGTTCATAGGAATAGGGTCTTGCTCTCTTGAAGTCACCTTTCTTACAGTGTGATTAAGTGTCAGGCATCAGGTGCTGAAGTTCCTCACTAAGGAATAGGGTCCTGTTCCTGCCGTGGTTGATTGATTTCTCTCTTTACAGATTGATTTTCCTTTGTTTTGGTTGTAACTGCAGTAGAGAAATTATTTCTGCTATAATTAAATCGACTTCAGCTTTGATTAAGTAGAATGTGAATCAGTAGATTGGTAAGATTAATAATTGTGTGTTCTCCTTTTACTACAACCTTGTTTCTGCTTTTGAAATTGAGCATATCCAGTGCGTGATTATCTTTGAAATAAAAAGACTTCCTCGGGTTGACAATTTATGTGGAGCTTGAATTGCGAAGCAATTAAAGCAACCAACAGGGAGGAACCAGGAGTGGGCACAGATTTCGAGACAGGAGGAGGTTGTGCATGCAGTTCAAGGCAACATTTTGCAAGAGGGGTGAATTTTCACTTTGTCAGATTTTGACAAATTTTATATGATTTCAGCACTTCTCGACGTCATGAATGTAATGGTGTTGTCTGTTTCTCCATCAAAGTTCTACATTTTTTGGCCATTTTTCAGTATGTAGGTGGAACCATGATTGCTGCAAAAACAGGGAGCGGAACCATGATCCTTGAAATTTTCATGAGGAGGTAATTTTTTTCCATGTCAGAATATAGTCAACTTTACATTCCTTTTTCATGGTTTTCCAAAAGGATCGCAATGGAGAGGTCATAACTGCCTACTAAGTTGCATATTTCTAGTCCACCCGTGGAACAAAATCTTTGAGGAATCTAGGGGAATCTAAAAGATTCCTTGAGCCCCAGATTCACAAATTTTCAAAATTCAAAAACTGGACAATTGATTTTTTGCACTATTTGATGCCACAAATCTAATGGTGCATTAATATTTCTCATTCTCTCATTCTATTCTTCAACCACTTTTCTAAGTGGGATGTAGGTGTCAACATTCATGTGCGAGCAGCCATTTCCATGCGATTGATGCTGTGAGATCGATGGCATGAACAACTTTAGCAGTTTGACATCCTCTTCTTCAGACGGCCCCTGGTTGTGAGGTATATGTAGTGTGTACATGTACTTCTTTTTCCATGCATTGTGCTGCACAGATCCTTGTTGATGCTTGATGTGGAATCCTATTTCTTACTCATTTTCATGATTCCTGCTTGATGTGATGCGGAATCATCTGTGTGATGTACTTATTGTCATGAATTGTCATGTTGTGTTTTGAGATCCCTTTGTTGTATGTTGATGGGATACTCATGTGTCGCCATGCATGTGTACTTTGAGATCCCTTTTATTCCATGTTAGCGGGATGCTCATCATGCATGAGTTTTTGTGTCATGCTGATAGGAGTCTTTTGATTGAGAGTTCCTGTAGGGGAACATCTCGTGGTGCCACTCTTGCGTGAGGGCATTTTCCTAGTATGCTAACGACATCACATCTTATGTACATCATTACTATTGAAAAAACTTAATGCAATGGGCTACACCATCCTAACACCGGGGCCTGGAGACGTAGTCCCTCCTGGACGAAATCCGTTATCAATGGCTTATGTTTTCATGTGTTGATTACTGACATGTTCCTCTTATTTACAACATGCAGATTTATTCATTTATGTTCTTTTAAAGATGAAATTTAACACATCATGAAAGTATAAAGGTTTTGTAAGGGTCCTTCGTTACACCTAGACCTGGATCAATGAAGCCACTAGCTCGATTCTTTGCTTCTTGATAGCAGAGAATGAGAGAATGGCTAAGGAGTTACAGACGTCCAAGCAAGGAGGAGGACTAGTTATAGCATCCGCCTGAGTAGAGTTAAAGAAGGCGATGCTGGATGAAGTATCATCCCTTGAGACAGTCATGCAGCTGTTGTATTCCAATTTTGGTACCGTGCATAAGGTAGTTGTCCATCTCAATGGTTGGAAGCAACGTCGTACTAGGAGAACATGTATCTTGTCAAATGTGCATATTGTTGTTGACTACATGAAAACATGGACAATGAGATACAAGGGAGCCCCGTTACACTTACCCAAGATGATGAAGCCCATAACATTTGAGCTAAAGGCACGCATCCATAGTTAGATCCAGAACTATGAAGATCTCCCATACCTCATCACTAGTTTGCAGGCTTCCCATGTGGGTATTCAGGAGTATGGATGTTGTTGTGCGCGCACATTTGATCCCATCTATTGAGACACTCACCGAGGCAAAGACGAAGGAATAAGTCTGACTGGAGCTTGACTCATACTTTGACGAGTTGATGCACATAGCTACCAGTGCAGACTCAATGATCAGTGTAGACACCATGCATCAATATGTCATTGTTCCAGTTGCACTCAAGACAATGATCCGCATGTTATTAGATGAGTTGGACGGAGGAGCCAGAGCAGTGTACCTAGATGCTACAGAGGCAAGAGTTCATTTCCAAAAAGATGTCACCATAGAGTACACAAACACCATTGTGGACTACCTAGCTTGGCATCAGTTCGCTACTATTAACCACCATGAGGATGTTGAATATTTGGTCTTCACGCAGTTGTTTGAGTCATAGTGATGTCTTGCATAGCTTTCTCAAGCCTATTTTGTCTTGCATGGGTACATGTGAAGGTTGTACGTAACGTCTTGTCAAGTGGAAGTTCAAGTGTCGATAGTTGGATGTAACAGTCATAGAGTAGATGAAGACTCATGAGGGTAGATGAACAGTCATAAAGGGGAATGTCAAGGGCCACCCCACCCTTTGCTATATATAGTCCCTCATAACTCATTGTAGAGGCTTTTGGTCAGCCAAGCTTCCTATAGGAGTATCTTAGAGAAATATTGGAGAGCATTATAACCAGCGTTCACTTCTCCATTGAGCAGAGCTAGTATATCTCTTTGGACGAGTAGGCGATAATGATTGTAACGTTCTGCTATCCAAACTAGTGGTTGGTCATGGTTGTATTGTATGACTGGAACTTTCACTTCTAATATAACAGGGCCAACACGTTTCATGCATATGTCATATTATATTTCATCTATATTGTTTACTCTAAATGATATATGTATCTGTTTCCTTACGCATGCATGTATGGCTTTCCTATATAAGTATGTATGAATCTTACTAAAATGTGTTGTTGGTTTAACCATCACTTTGGATTTCTAGCTTACTTTCCTTCTAGTTTGTGATGCATCTTTGCTCATGCGTTCCCTTCTTAACTTCGTTCTTTCATAGGTTTCCAAGTGGCGCACTCAAATCACCCTCCGTGTGTTATAACCGCTCCTACACCTTCCTTGACTTGCTGCATATGTCACACCCTTACTACCAACAGGCACATCTTACTTGCCTCTGTGCGCAACCGCGGTCAAGGCAATATTGTACGACCCACTACTGGGACTCATATACCAAACATTTTGAGGTCTAATTGGGACTTCTTACCGGGGAGATCCCTTGACATGTTGGCAGGTCAAGCACCATCAACAAATTAGTAGAAATTTATATTTTGGATTTGAAAAAGGAACATCTAAATAGAACAACACATTCCAATCAATATTAACTCCTTTTTAATCCTCGTTATCCAATATCAAACTATCCTTGTTAATATTTATTATCCTATATCAAGCTAGCATGGAGGTTAAGACCACACCAAATAACCTCGCTCCACTCTTGTTACATCGAAGGTGCTCCCCTATTGAAAATGGTCAGGCTAGGCATTTTCTACCTTTTTCATCTGCATTTGATATTTCTCGGTATGTTGTTTTGATATGGGTCAACTTTAACTTAAGAAAATAAAAGAATTACACCTTATTGTAAAATGGACCATTCTGTTGAACAAATTCTTTTATATATAAATGAAACCTATAAATAATAATCATAAATAATAATGAGGAACTTATCATGTAGGAAATTATTAGAATTGGAATAATCTCAAATCCCTAGGAAATTGGTGGGTGGGGAGCCACTGGCACAAATATAAATTTTTAAAATTATTAAAAGTAATGAACCATTTTGCTAAATAAAATTTTCTTATATATAAATGGATGTTATAAATAATAATGAGGAACTTATCATGGAGGAACTTATTAGAATTGGAATAGTCAATGATTGGGTATACACAAATCAATAATTGAGATTTTTAACTACGATTAACTTACATGGTCACTCGTTATATTCTGAGACCCACACAAGCTATCCAAAGGCAACCATAATTACTTCTGGAAAAATGAGAAAGAAAGAAAGAAAATTCTAACATCCACAAGGCTAAAGATAACATATGGGACCTCTTTTAGAGTGAAAAACTTGAAAAAAAGTATGCACCTCAAGAGATTTAATCCTCTTGAAAATGGATCTATATTGGTTCTATATATACATATAGAATGTGTAATTTTTCATTTTTAAAACTATATTTTTGAATGCATAAATGGATACAATGCCTTGAAAGTTTACATGGACACTTGGATTGTGTAAACTACACCACATAAATTTGCAATTCCAACAAATCTTTGCTAGACAAAATTTTAATTTAAATTTAAATTTGAAATTAATTTCTCCTTGAAAATGACTCCAAATTAATTTAATTATTTTTAAAAGGAGATAGCTAAAATTATAAAACATACCCCCTTCTTTATGTTGATTGCAAAATATCATGGAATCTGAAGGTCACTGCAATGAAATATTCTCTTTATTTAATCTCATTATCAACACACACTGACTTTAGTCATTTCTTGTGTGCAATTACATTTTTGGTGTGTCAGTGCCCAACCTATGGTAATGTTTCTCTTCATTACCTTGCATGCTATTGTACAAGCCCAAATAAACTCAACAATGAAAGAACACAATGAAAGAGCATTGTATTAATGATAAAATTACTTATTTATACATGTGCAATCTAGGTACGATACAATTGTGTCTCGGTAACTTATTAACCGTAAAAACAGAATGTAAAACTAATTACATATTATACAATAATAATTCCAAAGGATTAGTTAACATTCCCCCTTTAATATGAAGATACATTTGACATGCTGAGTAACATTCTGAACTTTTCAAATTTTTCACGTCCCAGTGGCTTTGTAAATATTTCTGTGATCTGCGTTGAAGTAGGAAAATGTGTCAAAAGAATAACTTTGGCCTCTACATAATGTTGAATCAAGTAATATTTGATGTTAATATGCTTGCTTCGATCATGAAACTTGGGATTCTTAGCCAGTTGAATTGGAGAAGAGTTGTCGATGAGTAGTGGAGTTGAAGCGTTTTGTTTCTCCTGCAAATCTTCAAGTATTTTGCGAAGCTAAATGATTTCTTTTGTAGCTTGAGTTTCTGCAACATATTCAGCTTCGGCGGTAGAATCAACAAGAGCAAATTTCTCGTGTGATCTCCAACTGATAGTTGTTGATCCATGATGCAGGAGCATCCAAACCTAGCCAGCAATGTGATGGAATGGTTACATGTTGTGGCTAATACAAGTTTGAAGGAAGATTTGGTTGTTAATCTTGTATTAATTTCAATTAAATGTAATTAATTAAGAGTGGCTTAATTCTGAATTGAAATTGGATAAATAGCAAGTGGTCCTCCCTGCGTGGAGATCAAGCCACGTAATCCAGTTTTTTTTAGACTAGGATAAGGTAGGAATTCTAAATATACATTTTAGATCTCCAAATATGGAGGGGATGGTTAAGTGAGTATATACGCAATCTCTTTTGTGTTAAAAAGGGAGAGAGCGAGAAGCATTATAAGGAGAATTAGTTAGGATAGGTGTGAGTTTTGGTTTTAGAGCGAAAGCTCAAATGGATGTGTGGATTTTTTATGGAGCAAGAGCTCAGAAAACATGTAAAAACTGTATGTTATGTATAATGGAAGTAGTTGGTTAAAAAGCAGAGATTTTATTTATGAATAAATTTCATATTGTGTGAAGTCAACGTATGAGAATTCGGGGATACTATGTATCAATTTTTCTTAGTTATGATAGAAGCGATGGTGATCAGTGTTTTAATTTAGTTGTAAAGATAAAAAAGGAGAAAATCTGAAGTAGTGAGCCTGTGCGTGTGAAATTCATTTGAAACAGATTTTTTTTAGAGCGTTGGTTTGTTGTGTATTCGTTTTAATGGTTGTGGAAGTGTTAATTTAATTAAAATAGTAAGATTTCTGTGTTGAAGTCGAAACTGGCGCGGTTTAAATCTGTAATTAGACAAGCTGTTAACACAGAATTGAGCTAGACTGCTATTGGAATCAGTAAGTGAATTTAAGTTAAACTACCTCTCCGGTTTGAGATGAATCGGGGCTGAAGATATCATAAATATTTTGAAATTGAATTATAGCAATCTCCTATTGCCATTAAATCGCATCGGCGCTGCATAGTAGTTAACAGTTGTGGTTTCCAATGAATCAAATCGAAGTTACTATCAGTTGACAATCAGTTGGGCGATTGCTGGGTGCGATTAAATCGCATTGGAGCGATTTAGAGCTGTGAAAATTGTAATAATATTACATCAGAGCATGAAGAGGGATCCACATCGTTCCATATAACGATGGATCTGGAGGTGAAATGTATTTAAACTATTTGATATGGGATCAGATATGAAAGAAATCACGAGATTAGAAGGGACAACACTGAAACGTAGTGATCTCTGAAATTTCGCATCGGATTAATTACACTGTTGACAATTAATGACATGTGTGAATGACGACTTGCGAATAGATGCATGCTGTAAGCTAAATGAGATCGGGTGTGCTGCAATATATCCACATGTATGAAATTATTGCGAAACACGTTTAACGCTGGTTTAATTGGTATGAATGGTTATATCAGATCAATTAGATTTGGAATAGCTATGATTATATGTGAGAAATGGCATATGAAGTGTATGTTTAAAATCTGAACCAGCCATTTAAAATTATTTT
>APFE031262459.1:1164-18905 GCA_000404065.3 Pinus taeda
ACTATCCCACGAATCTGGTAGAGAACACAACAAAATGATGCACTTATCTTCATCTAAAATTTTAATATCAACAGATGCTAACTGACTTTCCACAGTATTAAATGCATTCAGATGCTTTTTCACTGAGTCTCCATCTTTCATCCTTAGGTTATACAACTTTTTCCATAGGAACAGTTTATTCACCAGAGACTTAGATTGGTACAAATTCCCTAACTTGTCCCGCAAAGCCTTCACCATAGCTTCCCCTGATACATTCAACAATACTGAATCTGAGACACACAACTGTATTATGCTCTTTGCCTTCCAATCCAACTTCTTCCATTCTTCATCGGACAATCCCGTTGGCTTAGTACCTGGATCTACCGCAATCCACTGATCTTTATCCACCAATAGGTCCTCCATCTTGAGTTTCCACAACTCAAAACTCTGACCATTAAATTTCTCGATCTCTATCTTTCCACTACTCGAAATCTTCTTTCACCACTAGAACTGATCTTGCAGATCTCCCATTGAATAGGGTCTACCACAGGCCCAAGCGAAACTCCTCAGCAACAAAGGCGTCCCCTTGAAGCCAAAATAGTTCCAATACCAAATGTAGGTTTTAACCCCGTACAGAAATTACCTGCATACGAATTCTGAAACACAAAAAATAAAAAATGCAAGATCATAACACATAAAACACATATACACAGAGATTTTCCCCTAGATCCCAAAACCAGGCCTACCAGCTTGATTTTTCATTATGTTCCTTTCAATGTTATAATACATATTTATACATGTCGAAGCATGCAATAGCATGGACCGAAAACCATCCCATCCAATACCATGGACTCAAAGCCATCACGTCCAATAACATGGACTGAAAACCATCGCATCCAAAAACATGTGCGAAAATCATGCACAAAACCATAGGTGGGTCCGCCCAACCTAACATAGGGTCCAAAACCAAAATTTTCCGGGGCGCTACCCTGGACCCCATAAAGTGGGGTTATGGGTGCCCTTCAAACCCCCTGTTAACTACGTGGAAAGAATATAACACAACCCAACATGGATCTTACAAAGGAGGCCATCAAAAGAAGAAATGGGCACGAGGAGGCAAAGTATATTCCTCTTTGGGACATTATTGATGCACATTGGGATAGGAAATTGCATTCCCCCTTACATGTTGCTAGGTACTTCTTAAACCCATAGTATATTTATGATAAGAGCAAATTTAATGAGGATGGGGAGGTTCATAGAGGACTTATGACATGCACGGAAAGGTGCTTCCCTGATCCAAAATTTCGAAGTCGTGTCTTTTCTCAATTATAGGATTATAAAGCACCACCTAAATTACTTTCCTATACCAGTGTTATATGAGAAAGGTCTATGGTGTTGCCAGGTACCCTTTGAGGCTTGAAGGCTTTATCAGTTCATTAAATTTGTTTAAACTTTATTTTGTATGTTAAATGTTTTATTAATTTTTTTGTCTTTTTAATTTTTTACTATTTAGTATTTAGTATGTCTACTCACGAACCCTTGCCACTTGCTAGGTCTTTGGTGGAAAAACTTTTGTAGCGATATGCTAGATTTGAAGAGATTTTCCATTCGAATCTTAAACCAAGCATGCAGTGCTTCAGGTTGTGAGTGTAACTGGAGAATATTTGAGAAAATACATTCTAAGAAGCGCAACCAATTGACACAAAAGTGCTTAAATGACCTTGTATTTTTCCATTACAATCTACAACTTCGCAACAAGAAAATACTAGGTGAGAGCTTGAATTTGAAAGTTTCATAAACTGATTTGGAATTTAAAGTTTAAACTTTAAATTTCAAAGTCAAAGTTAAATTCACATTTCAATGTCTCATGATAATGATAGGTTTAGATAATTCACCAATAGACCTTGAAGAGATATATTTGCAAACTACAAATGCAGCAGATTGGGTCCAATTAGAGGAGGCTCCTCTTTTAAGCCTACGTGACTTGAAGAAATTTGAGAGTCAAACAAGCGAAGGAGTGGGAGGAATTGATTCTAGTTATCACTCTTAAGAGTCTTCAACTCTTAGTTATTGATTTTTTCTAATTAGTATGCAGATGTTTGTAAAGTTTTAGAAGAAGTTGCTTCTAGTTCTATGTAGTCACTAGTTAGGAGTCATGACTCAGTACTTTGGATCATGTTTGGACTCATATATGAGATGCTTATTCATTCATGATATTTTGGACATCTATTGATATTATGAATTGTTTAGACATGGCTTTACTAAATATCAATGAAAAATGTTTTATTTTAATTCAATATATGTGTATATTTTTATTTATTGAATTCACTAATTTTTTCCCGATTGTTTTCTTATTTTTCCCCAGTCTGATTAAAACTCTTAGCTCTTTTTCCTCGCTGATTTATAGTCTATTCCGAGTCTCGTAACAGTGGTTACAAGTTTCATTCTTCACTTATGAGTTCTAAGGTTTTCTAGAGAATGCCAATGCATGTTGAGGAGTGTTAGGGAGTACTAGGACAACACAAGGGAGCACTAGGTCAAAATGCATGGAAGTGAATGAATATGAGGGTGTGTTGGGGAATGTCAATCAATGCTATTTGTCATGCCAAGGAGGGAGTGACAAGGTATGCTAAGAAGGGGTAAGGTATACCAGGTAATATCAAGGAATGTCAAGAAGTGCTAGAGTGTGCTAGGTAGTTCCGGAGTGTGCTAACATGTGCCAAATAGTGCCAAGGCATTCCAGGTGCTAAGACATGCTAGGATCTACAGTGTGCCAGAGTATGCCAATATGCATCAAGGAGTTTCAAGGAAAAAAAATGAATAACCAAGCTAAAATGAAATGAAATGAACACATAAGAGGGTTAATAAGTCAGGACTTTATATTTTTCAAAAGGGGCATGATAGGCACACTAATAATATGTTCCAATACATGCCAAGTGCCAATGTGTGCCAAGTGCTAATTTTTGTCAATGCAATGTTATGCCAAGGAGTTCCAGGGCGTGCTAGGGACTACAGGGAATGCCAACACATGATAAGGGAGTGCTATGCTATGTTATGGCATGCCAGCATATGCTTTGGCACCCTACTCATGGCAAGATGTTTTAGGTACAAATATGTTCCAAGGAATGTTAGTGTATTGTTCCAAATCATGTTAAGGTGTGCCATGAGTGTTGAGGAGTGCTAGGTCTCTCTCATTAATAGAAATGACAGAGCTTGATTATGTATTAAATAATATAGTTCCTACATACACTAGTGGAACTTTATTTAAAGGAAATTTTCTAGATAATAAACCTAATAGAGATGAATCATGTGTTGACTCATAGGAAGACTATATTCTTATGACTTGAGGGAAATGATACACACTAATTACTTCTTAACAAATTGACTAGCTATTATAACCTCTATGACCTTGGACACATAATGAAAAAGACTCCACAAAAATGGTCTTAAATCATTATATTTTGACAAAAGAATATAGTAACAGGTACATAGCGTCATAAAAAACGCATTGGAATGGTCAATGATGACGAACATTTTTTGACTGTCACCAAAAGTAACCAAAAAGAGCATTAGTGAGGGCCAATAAAATATCGTCACTTGAAGTGTCACCAAAGAGAGAATTAATGATGGGCCTTTAACGAATCTCACGAAAAATGTCACCAAAGAGAGAATTAGTGATGGGAAATTAACAAAAGTGTCATTGAAAATGGCTTTGGTGACAAACCTTAAAGGACCATCACTATATACACTTACAACAACGATGTTTTAAAGACCATCACCATATGCGACATTGGTGATGGACATTAAAGGTCTATCACAGGCACGAAGCGTCATAAAAAACTCATTGGAATGATAAATGATGACGAACATTTATTGACCGTCACCAAAAGTAACCAAAAACATCATTGGTGATGGTCAATAAAAGATCGTCACTAGAAGTGTCACCAAAGAGAGAATTAGTGATGGGACTTTAACAACCTTCACCAAAAGTGTCACCAAAGAGAGAATTATTGATGGGCCTTTAACGACCCTCACCAAAAGTGTCATTGAAAATGGCTTTGGTGACAAACCGTAAAGGACCATCACTATATACACTTACAACAACACTTTTTTAAATATCGTCACCATATGCGACATTGGTGATGGACATTAAAGGTCCGTCACAAGCATGACCCTCACCAATGACCTTTTTTCTTGTAGTTTCTTGATCTCATCTCTGTCAAAGTAGTTGGTCTCTCACATTCAGGTACATGTGAAGCATATATTTTGAGCCTTCACTTTAGTTTATCTATCATCTTTATGTGCTCCATTGGAAGTATTCCTAGACTTGAAAGAGATTCTATTTCTTCAAGCAAGGTAAGATAGAGCAATAAAATTAAAAAAAAAATGTAAAAAGAGGAAAATAAAATAAAAGAAGAAAAAATAAAATCTCGTGAAAATATCCTTTGAGGCGATTGAGATTGGCTCATTAATTGAAAATCTCCTTGAGGCAGTTAGTGGGTTGGACAAAAGATAAAAAAATGAAAATATCCTAGGTGAAAACCTCCTTTTAGGTGCCTAGGAAAAGCTACTAGTTAAAAACCTCATTGAGGCAACTATTAGGCCTAAGAAAAGAAAAAAATAAAAAATATTTCTTTGCTCCATTTATCTCTCTCTAATGAATGCAAGTGCTCTCCAACCTTTGCAAGCAACAAAAACAAGTTAGCACCAAAAGAAAAAGTTGGTCAAAAATATAGTTAAAGGAATTCAAACTTGAGCTTTCTTCTCCTTTGCTTAGATTCTCCAACAGGACCAAGGCCATGTCAATCCATCACCCTCATCTATTTCCAACATCCACCAATCATTTCCAAGTCTTTCCCATTCATTTTCCTCATTGTCCTAAAATGCTACAGGAGGGTTCTCTTTTGCTATAGGAAGCCAAAATACATAGGGCATAAATTATTTTTACCATATCGTGAAAATCATGCATCCATTACCCAATTTGTTTCATGTGGAGATGCATATGGATGATGGTAACATGATCAAGCAATTTCAGCAAATTACAGTGCACACTTCTCGAAAAATTGACCTCCATCACCTACATCCTTTTTTTATTTTTCTTCTGATTTGTGCATCCGTTGGATAATATTGTTTATGGGGAGGTGCATAAGGATGATGGAAACATGCTCAAAAAATTTCAGCTCAATCTAGTCTATTGCTTGAGACATATAGATAAAAACAATTATGCTACAAGAGATTGTCCTGAAATGCTACAGGAGCAACCAGAAGTGATACAGGAGGTAGATACAATTGGATAAAGAGGCCAGAAAGCTATGTATTCTTCTGGGAAATGTTGGGATAGCTCCACCAAAAACTCCTTCATCACTTTCACTCCATTCAACCAAATTCATCCGCAAAATTCCACTTCTGCCATTCATAAAAAAAACACAGAGAAAGGACTATGCCTTCACCTTTTTCACCACCTTCACCATGCTCTAATGATTATAATCCTATCCCTATACCCCCTATGATTTTTCTTAATCCATGAATTCAATACGTGGTCTTGAGGGGGAACTAAGTGAATGATAGAGGAAGGAGATCAGTCTTGTAGCAGTTTGTACAATTCCAACAAGATCTTGAACAAGATTGTGTATAGCTCCAAAATAGAAGATTCAGCCAAACTGAGACATCATGAAGCCATTCCTGAAGATCATAAAGTTCACACCATCTATGAAGAGAAAATGTAAGTTAATTTATTCACTCAAACAGTAAGTAAATCAACCACCATTGTTTTGGAGCAGCTTGCATACATCAAGGTAGCCAAATCTCTAGAATTGGAAATCAATCACCATGGGCATCTATAGATTATAACCCTAATCCTTCAGCAGCTAAAGGTCCTCTTGATTAGTTGCTACAAAATTCTTGACCACTCAACGAAACAGCAGTGGATAATTCTGAGATCACCTGCATGAAATAAAAAGACCTACATCATCAAGTTTCAACCAGCATAGAACATAAGAATTTCATATTTTTCTCAAGAAATTGCAAGAAGGGAGGAAAACCAATAACCTCACATAAGACACTAAACAATATCCTCACTCATGTCCATATCTACCATGCAAACATCAAAGGATCAACATATCAACAAGAAACTTCTGACAACATGCATCAATGATTAATCATGCCACCATGCAACACCTGCAACAAGGTCTTTGGCTCCAACAACACCTATAGAGCAAGTCTTCAATCCAAAACATCAAGAAGCTACATGGGTAGGTAAGGTATTTAATTGAATCCTTTGGGCTTCACAAGTGTTATGTAATTTCTCTTTTGTGTGTCTAAGTATTGGGGGTAAATAAAGGTAGCCATCCACAAGCCAAATACTTCACAAAACTCAATATTTACCTAGTGTCGTTTTCGTCTCCCACTAACCTCACCTTCATCTAACTTTGTTTTCATCACCACTAACCTTTTCTCATCACCATTAGTCTTGTTTTCCTATAGCATCTGTTATAGGACAAATTGACCTCCTAATCAACTCAAAGGAGAAAGACAAGATGACTGAAAGAATGACCACAGTTGCAAGCCCAGAATCCACACTAACGCTCTTTGTACACTGATAACCTACTTTATAAAGCTTGTTTACAAGCATAAAGGAGTGTTAGTCAACCTGCTAACTCTTATTGTTAGACCAGGGGGAGTGTTAGTGAACTTTAGTGATGCTCAAGTGGTTATGCCAATGAATCTGCCATAAAATATCTAGATATTATTTCCCTAAAATTGTGCAAGAAAAGCAGGGAAACTCCAAAAATCAAGATATTTGGAGAAATTATATTCTAGAAACAGAGGCAAATGGGAAAAAGTTGGTAAAAGAGGCAGGTTCATGGTTTTTACCCAAATGAACTACAGGTGGAGTTGGGCAGCCCTAATTCGATTGCTATATAAGCAACGAGAGGGCCATTGCACAATGGTTGGAGCATTTAGAAGGATAGTACATGATGTTTTTGTGATATTTTCATATTCTTGAAGGAGCTAGCTGAAAGAAGGAGAGAGAGAGGAAGAAGGGATAAGGAAGGTTGATACAACAGGGTTCTTGTAATCACTCTTGTGAAAATAGGACTGCGGTTGTGTTCCGCTACTTGAAGTGTCGATGATATTGTGCATTTATTTGTTTATTCTAATGCTTGTTATGTTGAGTAGATTAGTTACACATTTATACATGTTTGTTACAGATTCTTACATTAATTGTCAAAAGTATATGTTGTGATTGGTTTTCTTTGTTCTTTTGTGCAGGAATCGTCTTGGAGCTGGTCAAGAGGAGTTCTTCTTACTGCACGGAGATCCCCAAGCGAATCTAGAAAGAACCAAAGGTGATCCTTTCTCCATATCCTGTCAATATATGTTAGATAGAAGAACATGTGTGTAACAAGTACCTTTTGCAGATAACCTTATGGTCTGTCGGAAGTCCCGGGAAGACTTTCAAGGGTAGCTTTCATCCCGTGCATTTTACCCCATAGCAGAACTGGCGACTCCGCTGGGGACTATACATTTAGTTCCCGGTTATCTGGACTCCTCTCAGATCTCTTCTCTCTTCTATGAGATTCCCGCTTCTTCATATCCTTCTCTGATCCACCATGTAACTTGTTGCATCCTACAAAGTTGCTTTCTCTTCAAAAGTTGATCCCAGAAGCCCACTTTTTGAGCTCTTTCTCTCACTAACACAGGTTGCTGGTCTAAATAAAGGTTTATAAAGCTCTTTGACTGTGCACAGGGAGCATTAGGGGGGAACTTGTCCCAAGGGCTAAATTAAGATCTGCAATAGTATCATGCTAACAAATTTGGTGTCTTAAAATTTATTTTTTAAGAAAATCCTTTAGTTTTTCTCTCATAAAAGAAATTTTTGTTGAAAGAAAAGTTGATAAACTATATATCTCCTTCTGTCGAAATAGTTGTAGGCTACTTTGTTTTGGTTCAATAGTTGTTAGGGAATATTGAGAAAAGGAACTTTCGGTTATGCAAAGTGTTGAATGACTTTAGATGCACTGACGAATACATGAATATGTAAAATAATACATGTTTAGAATAAGACTTGTTTGCATAAGAAATTGAAAACAAAATTCAAAGAATTTTTCTACATGGTTTATCGAGTCGAGAGTCTCATCATATTCATATGTCAACACCCCCTCCAAAGACAAATAAGAAAGTACACTAAAATTTACACTAAAATGAATCAGATACTCTTTTTTAGATCAAACCAACATTAGATAGATTAGGACCTTGGGATAAGAGAGTGAGTCAACTACCCAAGGTTGAAGATCAAACTAGTGTCGTTAAAGAGTGAAAAATCCTTCTGCATTCATATTACCAAGACCACTCCACTCACACTAGAGTGAAATACGAGACAACATCGAATTGTAATCAAAGGTAGCTCACCTTATTTTTCAACTCCTTTGGGCATTCTGTGTAGTAGGGGTCCCTTCAGGGATTTCGGAACTAAGTCGGGGACTCAGGTATCCTACCCACACAGCGTGCTATCTATGACTATGTCCCCCTTGGTAATGTCTATGATTTGAGGTATCTCTAGTGGCCAATACTTCTAGGTACTTACCTAAGGTGACTGGGATGGGTTGTTCTGGCACCTCAAATGGACGAACCTACTTTGTCTTCCTTTTTTGGGAGGGTGCTCGTCTTCATGAGAGTACTTGGCCCCTTAATCTGAGGTTCGGGCGAAGCTCAAAAGTAACCGTAACCGTACATTTGGCCATCCTTCTCTATTACTCATTGAGAGACTCGGTTTCATCTCCAGTAATCAGTGTTTATTAGACAAGGTAATCTCACTTTGTTTGTTGATTGTCATTTTTAGTGTATTTTTTCTTTTTAGGTACCTGAGTGCTATCGTTTTTGAGACTTAAAGAATATCAACCTAAAATTTAGCTAATAAAATTTACCATTCATTGTGGCTACATCCAGCCCTCACCGTCAATCCAGATGGTTGTTAGGACTTCCTCCACTCACTGTGGAGGATCTGCCAAGATCCACTGACTCGAATTCCTCATCTTCGAGGAATCAGTCTCCTAAATCACACACGAGATCGTTCTGGATGACCGACGATTCTGATTTGCTAGAGGATTTCTTCACGGAAGGATTTCTTCCTCATTTTAACACTCCGCTTACAAATCAGTCAGATCTTGTTATTGCTCATGTCGTACCAGTACTTCACTCTTCACTGGAAGGAACTCTCCCATCTATTCAGTTGACACCTCAAGGGTTGTGGAATTATAGAAGCACAATGAGTCCTCTACCACTTCCCCAGTCGATGATCATCACAACACTGGCAATGTGGAACCCCGCAATCCCGTTTGTCCCAGGCACTGCAAGTCACATAACACCCTTTATCAGTGGAACCTAGCAAATGCCAGGTTCCACCCCTATGGTGCATCAAACCATACCTTCGACTAGTGCCACATACAGTGTTCCATATAACACTCAATGTGGCACTATGGGCACAGTCATAGTTTACTAAAATCAAGGTCGGATGCCAATGTACAATTATAACCCTCAAATTCAAACATCTGAGGTGGTTCCGAAGATGCACATGGCGGCGAGGAATCTCACAGTCCCCCCGTCATTCTCAGGCATGCATGGACAGCCACTGATTGACATGAATTTTCCCTCTGTCAATCAAAGCCATACGATTAGTTTTGTGTCGGTTGGGAATGCACAAGGGATTTTCACCCAAACTGTGGGGGCACCCTACTCACATGCTCAGATGAGTCAAGGGGGCATCGCTTATATTGGGGGAAACTTCATACCCCAGTATCAAAATCCTCATGGTAATCCACTTTACAACATTGTACCACAAAGCAACTGCTACACCACGCAGCCCATGTACACCATGGGGAACCAAACGGTGGGAGGAGCGCAGAGCTCCTCAGGTCATCCGTCATCACAATGGTCCGAGTTGGGGGCACCCAACAATTGTCCTTTTTTGGCAACATTGGATATCCCCAACTTCTACAAGTTGACAAACAACCCCATCTACCATAACCTACAATGGCCGTCGATCCCGCATAAAATACCGACGGACATTCCTAAGTTCAACGGAAAACAAGGGGAGGATCTGGGCACTCACGTCACCACCTACCATCTATGGTATGTTTCTAACTCTAAGGTGGATGACAGTGTCCTGTTGCATCATTTTCCCCGCACCCTCACTGGTAATGCTGCAAAGTGGTATATTGAGTTACCACATGCATCAATGAATACCTTTGATGCTTTAGCGATGGAGTTTCTAAAGAACTTTTAGTTACCTATCAATTATGAGACAGGGATGGAACTCCTCACTTTGTTTCATCAAGATACCTCCACCCACATATCTGATCATATCCATGAATGGAGATGTAGGTGGAGGTTAGTCAAAGCTCCCATCCCTGATTTTCTCTTAACAGACTAGTTCTGTAAGTCGCTACTCCCACAAATCGCTAGAGATGTCGCTCTAGGTGGGGCGGTCACAGAGGACCAATCCATACGTCGTGCCCAACACTTAGATTTGATATATTCATAGTCTGGCACTCTCTACGGCATTATCCCCTATGCTCCCGATAACCCCAATCCTCCCACCACTTAGTGCCCTGGAGCGCATGCCAATGAGATTGTCGGCACAACCTCCACGAGCACTGTAAAACAACTCAGTGGGTCTGTTCCCAAGTTGGCAGTGGACCCCTCTACCAAAATGACTGCTCTTCCTGCTACTACGATTAACTCTGTGCAATCTACACAGAAATCCAGTAGCAAGAACAAGAAGAAATAGAACAAGACTGCTCCTTCTAAGGATCAGTCATCTAAGCAGCCCAACCCAAAACAGAAGGCCACTGCACCTACCGATGTGAAAAAGGATAAAGGCACCAACTATTCGTGCAAACTCTGTCTTGAAGGTCATGTAACCTTGCGTTGTCCACGGATTCAAGAATCTACAGATTACCTTGCCAAGAAAGATTCTGGTAAGGCACCTGCTGTCCTTAGAAATCATTTTCCCTAATCAACCACAGCAAAATCTCATTGCCAACCAACCGCAACCCAAGTCAGGGGGTAGCGACGGTTCGCAACACCCTTCAGCTAGTGAAGGGAGTTCTGTCATTTACACATTTGGAATGGTAGATCTCACCACAAGAGCCAAATCTTATGGAGCTACTGTCACTCCAGTAGCAGAACCATCTGCAGGTCAAAACCCATCGCCGCCCAACGATTTGCGAATCGAAAGGCTGGTTGAGGAATTTGTAATTCAACCCCCCAAAGGGGCACTTCGATGCACAATGTACAACACATCTGCACGTGCCGCCCAACACTACAACATCGTAGACGATTTGGCGCAAGCGCCATCAGCTATGTCGGCGCTCGAAGTATTATAAACATGCCCCAACCAAAGGAAAGCTTTGCTTTCGGCTATCAGGGGTATTGACCCTACGGATTCCATGCTTGCTGTTTTTGACATGGACAAGTGTAAACCTCCTCTTTCCCACCAGCGTTCATTTTAGGTGCATATCACTTTGAAAGGTAAAGGTATACACTGAACTACCATCGATGAAGGTGCTTTAACCTGCGTCATGTAGGCTTCATGTTGGCTTGCCCTGGGTTCCCCAACCCTATCCCCATTATCGAACTCCCTTAAAGCTTTCGACGGCCACACCTTTGTCCGAAAAGGATACTTAGCTAGTTTTCCCATCACTTTGGTTGGGAAAACAATAATGGTGGACATAGAAGTTGTAGACAGAAAACTCGACTATAATCTCTTGCTGGGTCGCAGTTGAACATATGCCATGATGGCCGTCGTATCTACTGTCTTTCGCATGTTCCAATTTCCATTGACTGGAAAGGTTATTACACTAGATCATTTGTCTTTCTGCACCCCTAGTTATTCACCATTACCAAGTGGCTCTGTACCCCTAGTAGGAGGTGGAACTGACAGTTACGTCAGTTTAGGTACCGGTCTACTAAAGGTTTCTTCCCTCATGGGTTGTTTCCTTCTTCAACTGCTGAAGGTTTCACAATCGGTCAACATGCTTTCATATTTTCCTCATGAACAGACTGATCCATGTATCCTATCAATTCCTTCAGACATTGACACTTACGGAGAACAAATGCCGCTATCACCAGCTGAATTGGCCTGCGAAGCCATTCAAATTGCACCTGAATCTCTAGTCACTTTGGTTTTGGCCAACGATACCATTTCCCCTCCCATCATTGCTCCTTCTTTTGATCCACTCAATCAAGTCCTATTAGTGGATGAAGCTATTAGAGAGATCACAAGTTAGAAGATCGACCTTGGGAGGATTCGCACCATCATGTTTCGATATCTGATTCGGACATAACGCCTCTTCAAATCCTGTCACCTAACATGCATGAAATCATTTCCTCACCATATATGACTATCCAACTTTTGGAATGGGAAGGAAACAGGGGCAATATTTCACAAACATTTGTCCCCGATATTTCTGTCATCACAGGCATCGTGGAAAACATACAGAGTGGAGCCAATCACAATCTTGAGGAAATTGTGAGCTTCACCTACCCGTTTAGGGACTTCCACGATGTTTTTCCTTGGTCTTATGAGGAAATGCATGGCATAGACCCTTCTAATGTCAAGCATGAGATAAAGAAAGATCGAAAATTATTTTTATGGTATTTTTATTGCTCGTTAATCTGAAAAGCCTCGAGTCTTCTTCTTTGGGCTTGTTAAACTACTGTAAAGATGAATAGAGCACTGTTGGGATATTTTATTTCTCTTTAAAAAATATAAACATCCTGAGCTTTTGTCCTTGCGCTTGTTAAATCTATGCAACGACAAGTAGAGCAATTTTGGAGACATTTTATCGCTCTTTAAAAGATATAAATATCTCCGAGTTTTTGTAGTAGGACTCGTTAAACATCCATACCACAATCTATAAATCAATTTTTTGGGATATTTTATCGCTCTTTAAACAATACAAACATCCCCGAGTTTTTCATCATTTTCACTCGTTAAATATATGCAAATGATGCTCTGAGCACCTCTTTTTTGATCTTGTTCCAGCTCATAAACTGAAAAATACCAACAGAACATCCTTTTTAGGAACTTTTTTCTGACTCTTTAAACTGAAAAAATCTTGAGCTATGTCTTGCCGCTTGTTAAACATGATAAAGATGACCCGAGCATTCTTTCAGGTACTTTTTTCAAGCTCGTTAAAAAATGAAAAATCCTGAGTTTTTGTTACTGAGATCGTTAAAGTGTCACGACGAAACATGAGTTTAGTCTGCCGCCTCATTCTCGTAACAAAATGAGGTTGACATCTATTGGACAAAGGTTTCTCTTTATCTGGGTCTAGTAGGCTGAATACGGAAAAGTAACCGATACGGGTATACTATTAACCTTTTGTCGCACCCGTTTAACAACTATGACAAAGGGACCACCATGGAGTCTCAATTTACGATCTTTTTAGACTCTTTAAAGATGAAAATATCACTGAGTTGTCTAGCCTGGACCCTTTAAATACACAGACAAGATATAGAGTCATTCATTTTACGATACTTTTCAGACTCTTAAAAGATGAAAAAATCGATGAGTTTGCCTTTCTGGACTCATTAAACTAATCAGATAGGGCAATGAGTTGTTCTTTTTGCGATCCTTTTTAGACTCTCTAAACATGAAAAGATCGATGAGTTTACCCGTCTGCACTCATTAAAAATCAAATGGGGAAAATTGGAAATACAACCGTATCCTGAAGCGTGGTTTGGAAGCAAAAGTTCCCTTGAACATGGCACTCCCTCAGATAAACCATCATTTTGATAGCCTCTCAATATGAACCCTACCAACCTATGAGTTTTCAGCCTATATACCCTGATGCCATTGCATCTTTGTATCTTAAACACTCTGTAGTGTTCATGAGTCTAGTGTTGTCTGGTTAAAAGTATTGTCATTCCTTCTATTGTTCAAAGGTCCCTACTTGTTTCCCCAATCAACTGACCCTACATATCCTTTCATCATGCCCTCTGTTGTTTAGACCCAAAAGCTCAAAATATTCTTCAGAAAAAAAATAAAAATAAATAAATAAATCATCCTTGTCCTGTTTCGTGTCAACTGATGTAGGACATGTCATTGCCTACCTTTTGACAAGTTCCTTCCTATCGACTTCAACACTCTATCTAGGAAGATAACCCAGAAACACATTCAGTGCCTTGGTGCTTGCAGATATTAGTGGTAGGTTACTAGTTTGCACTGTGCATCTTGGAGATCATCACCATTATCGGTGGCCTTCCTCGCATCTGTTAACAGTCTCCATTATTGGTTGGTAATAAGATGATTTCGTGCATGTTCGACATCACCTCATTTATCACATGTACCGATCTATGTTGTTTGGTGAAGCAGGAATCAAGACCTTGGGTAGAGGCTTGCATCATTCAGCCTTGTTTCCTCTCCCAAGCTGCGATATTGTTCTTTGAAGACAACCATTTTAGGATAATCTATTATGACACTGGATCTACCCTGTGCCATTTTGGTGACCAACATTGTTATATCTCTGAGAAGAAAGTTACTCTAACATAGCTACTAAGAATGGGAATGCCTGACTCAGAACATGATTTTAGCAGTTCATATATATGTACTGTTGTTGTATCACGTTTTCCTTATCACCCGAAACTTCTCTCTCTCTCTACAAAGATTTTGACACGAAACTACAGTATTTTCATAAAGTATTTCAGCCATCGTCTCTGCCTCTGATCTCATACTTTAGGGGGAATCTGTTATAGGACAAATTGACCTCCTAATCAACTCAGAGGACAAAGACAAGATGACTGAAAGAATGACCAAAGTTGCAGGCCCAGAATCCACACTAACACTCTCTGTACATTGATAACCTACTTTATAAAGCTTGTTTACAAGCATAAAGGAGCATTAGTCAACCTGTTTACTCTTGTTGTTAGACCAGGGGGAGCGTTAGCGAAATTTAGTGATGCTCAAGTGGTTATGCCAATGAATCTGCCATAAAATATCTAGATATTATTTCCCTAAATTTGTGCAAGAAAAGCAGGGAAACTCCAAAAAGCAAGATATTTGGATAAATTCTATTCCGGAAACAGAGGAAAATGGGAAAAAGATGGTAAAAAAGGCAAGTTCATGGTTTTTACCAAAATGAACTACAAGTGGAGTTGGGCAGCCCTACTTTGATTGCTATATAAGCAATGAGGGGGCCATTGCACAATGGTCAAAGCATTTAGAAGGATAGTACATGATTTTGTTGTGATATTGTCATATTCTTGAAGGAGCTAGCTGAAAGAAGGAGAGAGAGAGAGGAAGAAGGGATAAGGAAGGTTGATACAATAGGGTTCTTGTAATCACTCTTTTGAATATAGGACTGCGGTTGTGTTCCACTACTCGAAGTTTTGGTGATATTGTGCATTTATTTGTTCATTCTGATGCTTGTTATGTTGAGTAGATTAGTTACACAATTATACATGTTTGCTACAGATTCTTACATTAATGGTCAGAAGTATATGTTGTGATTGGTTTGCTTCATTCATTTGTGCAAGAATCATCTTGGAGCCGGTCAGGAGGAGTTCTTCTTACCACACAGATATCCCCAAGCGAATCTAGAAAGAACCAAATGTGATCCTTTCTCCATATCCTCTCAATATATGTTAGATAAATGAACATGTGTGTAACAGGTACCTTTTACAGATAACCTTATAGTCTATCGGAAGTCCTGGGAAGACTTTGGAGGGTAGTTTTCATCCCATGCATTTTACCCCATAGCAGCCTCGTTTTCATCACCCTTAACCTGCTTCAATAGTCCCCATCAAAATTAAAGAGTCAACTAGCCAACAAGAAACAAATTGGGGCCAGGGGAAGGGAAAATTGAGGAGGACATCTCCCCAAAGGCAAGGGTCAACAACCTATGACATCCATGACAATGCGAACCACTAGATCAGACATAGATAATAAACTAAAAGCACAAACAAACTTGTTATAGGAGAAAGTGGAGGTGTTATAGGAGAAAGCATGGGTGCTACAAGAGAAAGTATACACCCGGGAATTCGATGATGGATCAGATCCAATAGATCTAAGATGACAATCTTGATTATGAGGTGATTTGATCTATGTTGGTAGTGTCTTGACGTGTGATTTTTTTCTGTATACCAAGATCTGGGTATGTCTAAGTTATGTGTTACAACGAAGGTTTGTGCCAGTAATAGCATATATGTAGGCAGGTTTTATAACCTGAAAGGCGCGTATACACGCAAGTTTGATTTCGGTGAGTCATGTATATATTTTGATCTATACGCGGGTCTGTCTTCCTGAAAATTGTGTATACACATGGATATGCTTTGAAGAAATCGTGTACAAAAACTGGGGTTTTTTATGCACAGGATGTTTGATCAGTTTAATCAATCTTGTTGTGTTTCTATCGTCTGTCAATGAAGTCTTCTTGATGATTTGGGCTTAAAAGTGATGTTTAAAAGATGAATTGACTAATTGAAGAATGTTGAAGATACTTGTTGTTTGTAATTGAAGTTTAGATAAGGTTCTGTGATTGTTTTAGAATGATGCAGTGGATCTGTTTGTGATTCAATATTTAATTCAAAGTGACAATGGTTCAGTTTTTAGAATTCAATGGTTTAAGATCTAAACGCAGGTAAGCTTCATTGAAAGCGCGTACTCGCATCGGTTTTCTACTATAAAGTATCATATATATTTTGACATATGGTTGATCAGGGTTTACAGTAGCAGAATCTGGTTTCTATGATGTGCAGTATGTTGATTGGTATTCTGGTTATAGTGATCCGATTGTTCTGGTTGTTTAAGTTTGGGTTTCAGTTTATTGGTTGAGTTTTGGTTGATTCATTGATTGGGTTTTAGTTGATGGTTGATTCAGTAGGGTCAAAGATTGGTTGATTTGTTCCAGAGATCAGTTTCAATTTTAATATTTGATTTTGGGCTTAAATTTTGGTAGTGGGTCTAGTCTGAAAATTTGATGTAACGTGGCATACAATTTGTGATATGTTGTAATAGGTGGATCCATTATGAAAATTTATGAAATGGGGTGCCCATAGGTGTTGAAGGTTGGAGCCTTCAGTGAGGGACGTGAAGCTTCCTTCCAGTTGTAGCTAGTAAATCAGATCATGGGTTTGGAGCTCCCTTCTAGTGGGTGTCGGTAAATGAGATCAGGGGATTGGTGCTCGCTTCCAGTAGGATCTGGAGAATGAGCGAAGGTTGTATCCTTCTACAGGTGGGTTCCTTTGTGTTAGTATGACTATGTGCCTATACAAAATTGTAAGAAGTTTTTTTATATTAAAAAAAAGATAAAGACAACAACAGTGGTGGTTTTTTCCCACATTGGGTTTCCACCTTAAATCCTAGTGTCCATGTGTGTTGATTAAGTGTGATGATTTATTTTGTTCTTATTGCACATGGTGTTTTTTATATAATGTTGACTGAACTACTTATGCACCACTTAAGATAAACTAAAGATGAAATAACTACAAAATATGTTTTACAGGATATATGCTATTGTAGAATTGAGGCTTATGTGATCCATCATATTTATAAGAAGATTTCGGAGTAAATCACATTAGGTAAGACATTTGTCGATGCGTTTCGAACCAACCAGTGTGGTTCATCGTCAGAACAAGTTGAAGAAACAGATCCAGCTCAACATGTTAAATAGTCAGACCAGAGATTCCAACGGCTAATTTAACGGCTAATTTTGACTAAATGACCCAGGTCAAAATTAATTTAATATTATTAATATTAT
>APFE031262465.1:0-10742 GCA_000404065.3 Pinus taeda
TCGCTTTCCACTTCACTTTCATATAGATCGAGCTTTTGAAACAATAACCCAATATTTCAGATCTTAAGATATTCAACCCAAAAGCATACACAAGCCAAATGATCTCCTTTGCTTTATATAGGCAAGCTCTTCCTCAAATCATGGACCAATACCATGGGCCAAAACCATAACAAACCAATACCATCAACTCAATACTAGGGATCAACACGTCTGTCGAGATGCCATGGTCCAAAAACCATAGGTTCAAATTCCAAGGACTAACTACCATGGACCAAAGGTAAGTTTTCCCACATGAAATAAACTTTTCTCTGCATAAAATTCCGTGAACTTTTCTCCACATGAAATAAACTTTTATAAACTTTTCTCTGCATAAAATTCCGTGAACTTTTCTCCCGCGTACTTCTTAATTCTCATGATATTGAGAGCCATGCCATGGGTGTTGCCATCAAGTACAACATCTGTAACATATAACCATACCAGAAACATAATGCCAACACTAACTACCCTGCCCAGAAGGGTATCCCTACAGGACCCCAGGTTGTCCTTGTTGCGTATAAGGTTGTCCTGGATTTCCAGAGGGTTGACCAGAAGGGTATCCCTGCTGGACCCCAGGTTGTCCTTGTTGCATATAAGGTTGTCTTGGATTTCGAGAGAGTTGCCCAAGGTAAATAAAAGATGGACCACCATAGGCCGAAGGTTGTCCTTATGGGCCTCTAGGTTGCCCTGGATAAGATTTCCTGTAATACTGCTGCCCATAGGAAGGCTGCGTGTAAGACGACTGACCTTGATAAGGTGGTCCTTGATATGGTGGTCCTTGATCTGCAGGGGGTGCTTGGCCACCACCGTAAGAGTGGTACCCCAAGCAACGTTTAACGGTACTGAGACCTCAACCGCACGCTGAGATGACAAGGAGCCAAGATAAAGATGATGCCCTACGGGATCATAGTAATGAAATGGACCTTGTGGGCTCAGATTGTTGATGGCCTGCAAATACTAATCGTATGCCCCCCCTGTTGGAATGGAAGTAGAAGAAGGTGGGGCACTAAACGTAGGATCGACAATTCTGGAAGTAGGCACCGACTGGCCACTATTTACCGAACCATGAGATGGACCAGCAACAATGGTTACAACTGAGGATGCAGTGACAACACTAACAACAGGTGCTGAAGAAGCTACACAGACAGTTGGAATAGTCGGGACTAAAGTGACAGATGTATTGTGAATTTGAGGAATAAAAGATCCCGAAGTGGGAGTGATGTTGTGATCCCACATGGTACCCGAAAAAGAGTTGCTAGAACCAATAACATCCCTTAAAGCCCTATAGCGTAAGGGCAACGTGACACTGAGAGGGGTGACACTGAAGGGTGGGGTTTCCACCGAGATAGGAGTTTCAACACTCGTCACAATGGATGCTTCACTCGCGATGGGGGATGTGTTATCCATATCAGAGGAAGACATTGGGACTGAAACACTAGGAGGAGTAATAGGAGTATCCTCTTCGGAAGGCTCCCAAACAGGGTTCCAATTGTCAAAATCGTCTTTTGGACCGCGGGAATTCAACAGTTGGATACTCAGAATAATAGGGAGAGTACCAATACCAACCAGTGTCTCAGGAGCAACAGAAGAAGGAGACCCTTGGTCACTTGGAATGGGAGATAGGATTGATGATTCCGCCAGGACGATTCGATTCAAAAAGTCCTAGGCAAACTAATGAGAAAGGACCCTACTCAAGCTAACGCAAACAAGATATAACAGGGTAAATGTGAACGTGGCCAAATAAATTTTAATACACAAGGACATAACTTGACCTTTTCATCTTTAAAGAGTCTAGAAAATGACAAAAAGATGACTCTAGTCGCCTTCAAATGTTTAATGAGCCCGAAGTGACAAATGCTCAGATGAGCCTTTTATTTTAGGGAGTTCGAAAAGGATCAAAAGTGACTACTCTGGAGAACTAGGAAAAAGGTTTACGAGACAATCTGTAAAACTGCATATACACCTTGGCAATCGTATGAAAACCAAGGACTTTTCGTACGACAATCAATCTTCTCGAATGCTTTGTTCAGTGCGTTACGGGTCGTAAGGCAGTAGACATGACTTCCTATGGATAAAGGATGATAACCTAGCGGGGTCTCCCCATATACTCGACGGTACGTGGGAGCACAAATTCGTACTAGACCACTATTGAGTCACAGAAGGAGGAATCACCCAACCTTGAGTGGAAACAAAAGTGACTAGGTTTAACGACGTCGGAGCACGTCTCTAGCCTAGACCTCTAAATAGTGTGCGTTATGTTCCAATGCATTGTTAGATTCATTCAATCATTTTAAAGTTGATCTTGAATTATGTTTTAGTTTTCAGGCCTTACCGTATGTAATGTCTCAAAATTTCCTAAATGCAAACTATATGCCACAATATATCATTTCATTCAATGAATGCTAACTATGAGGGAGTTGAGAGCTTTCACATAAATGAAATGATCACAAAACAACCAAAAATATCTCTAATGCAGCTAATGGAACTTAAAATTTTTTTCTTTAAAGTCACTAATCACTAATAACAACGAAAAGCTCTAATTCACATTAACTAATCAAAAGCAAAAGAGATTTGTTTTTCTTAATGTTGATGGCAAGATGCACTAAACAAACTTTGAGAAACGATAATGAAAGAGTAAATACAAGAAAATTCCACTCAATGCAAGCACAATTAGATCCCTAAATCACAAAGCAGTCCTTCAAAAATGAGAAAAGTCCCAAAGACACAAATGAGCCGTGTAATCTGGGCCCAAAGCGAAACAAAGTGGAATTGAAGTGAAAAAGAGGTAAGTCACTCAAATAACACAATAAAATGATTAAAAACCACTAAACGAGTGCAAGGGAGCAATCAGAAAGTTGACTGGACCAATAGAAGACCAAAAAATCCTAAGGAAGGTTCGACACACAAAGCCACTAGATGCCCTAGGGCTAAAACGCGAAATCGGTAGAAAATGGAAAACAACCAAAGGGTAAAGGTTAAAACCAGTCAAACAAGACTCCAACACACTCAAGCAGTCGAGAAAATGTATCCAAAACAAAGACCAAGCTCAGAAGGATTAAAACCAAGCAAACTTTAAAAGTTCCCAGGCCTGGTGCGACTGTGAGGCTGCAACTAGCGCCTTTTAAGGATTGGTGTGGGTTGTATATTAGCAACTAGCGCCAATTGGCGTGACTGTAACACTAAAAAAGTGTGCCAGTCAAGTTTGCTATGCAAAAATAAAAAATAAGCAATCCAAAGCTAGGCCAACAATAACCAGGTAAACCAAGAGGCGAGAAACAGCAAAAGCACTCAACCCAGAAGGTTGACCAAGCAGGTAAAAATCAAGAAACAACCAACAAGTCAAGACAAGCTCCCCAGTGGAGTCACCAAATTGTTGAGGAGGTAAATCCCCTTTGCGGACAGAGGCGATCCCTACTAGCCCAGACTAGGTCTATCAACAATCATACAATGCTACCGCGCAAGTTCCTAATTGCAAATTAACAGACCAATGATGAAGGCCTACCTGGATTCCAACGCTAGTGTTTGTAGAAGAGGTGGTGCTCCCGTTCCTTTGCTCCGGCGGATCACAATCCCCACGATCTCCATGAATGGACACCTGCACATACAAGAAACGACACAAACTCAAGCATAAAATCCAACATATGAAACTATATATCAGTCAGAAAGGATATAACTCATCATCATCACAAATAACAATAAGAGTGGAACCATAACCAATAGTCATTTATTAATAATTCATTAAAGAAGAATACAACCAAAGTTCTGACGCTAGATTCTCCTTTGACTGGGTAGTCAACAGTACATGTCTTGCAAAGCTTGTTGGAAATAGGAACAAGCCTCTCTCTCTTTGGTTATTGGACAAGAATATCCTTACTTGGATTTGGCCTTATGGGAATGACGAAGGCTCTTGTAGCATGAAGCTCTTGGAAACTTGACAATTCTCAATCTTTGGAACTCTGGAACTAGATTGCTAAGGAAAATGGACAAGCTTTTATAGATAGAGGAAGGGGAGTTGGGATCATCCACAATAATCATGGGATTGGCCATATCATGAAGGAAACTTCCATGAGAGGTGGCAAACCACTTCCTCTCTATGGAAATCCGTAGCCAAACCACCCAACTCAAGATAGATTCAATCCAGGAATTTGTTTGGATGAAACTTCCATCGTTTGTTTGTTAAAAAACAACACTGATTATGGTTGGCACGGGTGTGAATCTATGAAAGAGTGCCAACTGGCGCGCCCTCTTTGGAGGATTTACCCCATTGGTGCGAGGGCTGCACTATGGAACCACACCAATGGAAAAAGGGCTATTTTTAGGGTTTTTTAGTAGGAGATGTCTTCAGGGAAAATGAAGCTCATGTTCAAGGGAATGCAATGCAAGTGTTTGCAGGTCATGTCACTTCTCATAGGTCCCGGAATGAGTCCTCCAAGATGCGGGAGAAGGGTAAAAGGGATGGTGACAAATTGCTGTGTAGCACCCAAACCGAGCATAGTTCCCCCATGGTTCAAGCTCGTTAAAAAATGAACCCACCTTGGGTAATTAACCTTTGTGCTTGCCATGCTATTAGCCTTTTGAGCCTTGGTTGTGTACCTCCCATCACCTCCATTCTTTTGGCTGATCATACGCTTCCACTTGGTTGTTTACCCTTTTTGAGGAATAACTACGACAAGTGGTATTTTTTCGCCAACCTCTTCCCAGAAATCACCATGTTGTGAGAAGTTCCAAGCTTACCTGGAACCAGTTGGTACCCTAGACACCACTCGTTCCTCAAAAACGAGTCTCCTTTAAACTCTTTTTAGACTTGTTAAATATGAAAATATTGTCGAGCAATTGGCCTTTCCGGCTCGTTAAAGTGATTGGAAGTGCCATCCCTCCTATACATTTTAATCTTTTTCGGACCTGGGGGATGATCTCACGAAAAAGTTCGAGAACTTGTCTTTTTCGGCTTGTTAAATTGATCAGAAAAGTCATCCCTTTCATATTATTTTATCCTTTTTCAGACTTAAGGGATTATTGCATGAAAAAGAACTACTAGAGTTTCCTTTTTGTCCCTTTTAAAACTCTCTAAACATGAAAAGGACCGACTTATCCTTGTTGTTAAACTCGTTAAAAGAATAGCGACAAAGTCGTCCCCACTAGACGAGACAGAGTTTCCTTTTCATCCTTTTTCAAACTCTGCAAACATGAAAATGACCGAGTTATCCTTGTCGTTAAACTTGTTAAAACAATAGTGACAAACTTTTCCACCTATACAAGAATGAGTTTCACTATCGCTAGACTCGTTAAAACATAGTGACAGGTTTGCCCAAAGGGAAAATTATAGAGCAAGCATATGTTATCCCCCTCAAGCTTGACAAAAATAAAGAGGTGTTGGTCAGCAATGACTGGGGAAATAGGGAAAAAAGCTTGAAGAATTTTATGGTAGTAGGTCACTCTTGAACATGACACTTTCACTCCATCACCATTATTGAGTTGGGTTGGGTTATTCCGTTCACTGGTCATCTCACCATTGGTTGTCCACACCATCCATATTTTGGGGTTAATGCTACCAATCCATCTCAGTGTCGCCGACATGTTCAAGAGAAGTAATTCAGTTGAGAAACCACAAACCCAGTTAATGCCTCATCCACTGCAATACCTTCAACCTCCATTTTTCATGACCGCCATTCCTGAACCTTGTGTCGTCAGATTGTTTTCACCTCCAGAAAAATCATTTGCTTCGTTTTGTGTCATAGCTATGGGATACATTAAGGCCCTCCTAGGACAAGTCACTTCTTGTCGACATCAGCTCATTATCCAAGAAGTTGACTTAGAAACACCCCTTTTAGTACTTTGAAGCTTGCATGCCTCAATGGCAAGTTTCTCACTTCCGGCGACAGGTTGAAATCAATGGCATTCGACCGAAAGATTTTGCATGGTGGTCGACATCGGATCATATATTCACACCACGTGAATTGTACTGTAGTACCTTGAGGGTCATTATCATTATCGGTTATTCCTCTCCCGTCTGTTAACAACTCACATTATTGGTTGGTAATCAGGCGATGTATTTCCATGTTCAACTTCAGAACATATCTTCACATGGATTTACTTGTACTTCCGGCAAAGATTGAACGAGTTTGAAGACCGTGGATATAGTTTCATCCATTTGGGCTGCAATATATTCAGTGATATAAAGACATCAAATGTACAAAGACGCTGCATAGATGGTCATCCAAGCCAAGGATGATGACTCTACACCTGAAGAATCACTAGTCTGCGTATGCAGACGACTATCTGTTCTATGTACATGAAATGGATTTATAAAGCTAAGCATGGGAATGCCTGCCTCAGCTAGATCATGAAAATTATATTATGATGATGTATTGTATTGTATTTTATCTTATATAGGTCACCTTCCAGTTCGAAACCTCGGATCCTCATGATAAAGCATTTCACTTGACATCAAAGATTTACAACTTCATGCTTTAGGGGGCAACTGTTATAGACATATTTGGGTACTTCAACCCCAATCTTATATGTCAATAAACTAAGGCTCTTCAAACCCTAAAAGAGTTGGTTCATACCCTAAAAGAACATGGTCATCTGATTACATCATTCCCCAAAAGTTCCACTTGAAAAACCATCCAGAATTGGCCTAAGCTGGACCATATTAACTGTTCTACTATCAGGGTGTGATGCATACTGACTTCTACACTAGCTAGGTGTGATGCATACTGATGAGGCCTTCTGTAGGGTGCGATGAGCGAGGATGGACAAATGTCCGAGAGAGTTTTCTAAGTGGATGCTCATAGGATCTTCTAGAAACTTCTCCTATGACACTTGCCTCTTTGAATTCACCCAAGGATGAGTAAGAGATCCAAGAAATCTCCAAGTGGAACCAGTTGCAACAAGATGACACTAATCAAAAACCTATAAATGACTCACAACCTTGCACACATCTATAAATGGATCCCTCATCTGAGAGATCTGGAGGTTGGAATATTGTGAATTTCAAGGATTAGTGCTGATAGTTTGTATTTGAGAAAGAGCATTGTATTGTTGGTGTGATCTTGCTATTTCATGAGGTGAAGAGGGATTGATGCTGGGAGGATGATGCTGGATCAGATAATTGGGTTGTAATTCTCCCTTCTATTTAATAAATTTCTTCAAGTTTTCTTCCATATAATTGTGCACTTGTGAATGTTATCATTTGTGAATGCCATTGTATGTTCATTATATTTATCATTCAGTAATGATTATGATATAATAGATCAAGATGCTTTAACAGTTCTTTGTTATTATGTTTCTACAGGTACTCTCCATCTAGGATAAGTACTGAGAGGAGTTGCAAGCTCTGTCAAGGGGGAGAGAGATCAAGCTAGGAGTTAAGCAGAAGATCTAGGTTGGTTCCTTTGTCTTTCTCTTATCTATTATAAATAGAAGAAATCACGAATTTCTTTAAACTATTGTTTCTAGGGTAGCTGCCAAACCTAGAGATCTAGTTGATTGAAAAGACAATAGTTTTCCCAGAAACACCTAGCTTTACGATGACCTCAAAGTTGTATTCTTGAAACAATAACAACCATCTGCATATGCGCCCCCCCAACACAGGCTTGTTCACCAAGTATTTCAACGTGGAATGATCAGTATACATCTTGAAGTGCCCTCCAAGTAAATAGTGTCGGTATTTCTGGAGCATGTATACCATTGCCAACCCTTCACATTCAATAGTAGAGTAGTTCTTTTTAGCTTTAGATAGTTGCCGACTCGTGAATGCGATCGGGTGATCCACGCCTTCCGCACCTTCCTGTGTAAGTACAACTCTCATCGCAATACACGATGCGTCAACATGTACATGAAATTCTACGTCCCATTTTGGGAAGACCAGGATGGGAGTGGATGCCATTTTATCCTTGAGAACATCCAAACTTTTCCTACAATCATCATTCCAACAATATGTAGCATCCTTTTTCAATAGTTTTTCCATTGGCGTTGTTATTTGTGCATAGCTCTTGATAAACTTTCTATAGTAACCAGTGTGCCCCAAAGTAGCACATAGTTGTTTGACACTTCGCGGCGCTTCCAGATTGAGAATAACAAAAATCTTCACAGGGTCCACCATCAGGCCTTGTTTGCAGACCACATGGCCGAGCAGGTTTCCAAAGGGGACAAGGAAGGTGCACTTTTTAAGATTCAGCGCAATTTGGTGTCATCAGCGAGTATCCACCATCAAATGTAAGCTCACTATATGGTGTTTAACTAACCCAAATATAGTCCAAACATCCAGATAGACCTCCAAGAACTTGTGGATGTATTCCTTGAACACGGCCACCACTATGCGTGAAAGTATCGCTGGCACGTTCTTCAGTCCAAAGGTCATAAAGGTGTATTGAAAACAACCCCATTCGGTTGCGAAGCTTGTCTTGCTACTATCTTCCAGTCTGATCTTGATCTGATGGTACCCTGAGAATCCAGCCATGAATGAGTAAGCTTCCTGACTGCCAACTGTTGGCCGGATAAATCTTTATTGCGGACAAGACTGATCTCCCTAGTATCGAATGATATCTAGCAACAAAGAGCACAAGCAAATCTACTTTTCTCTAAACATGTTTTAATTCATTAATGAATACTAAGAGGTGTAACAGACCCTACCTCGGTCCAACGCTTGTTTGAGGCAGTTTTACTCCAACAGCTTCAAGCAGTTCCCGTTTAATAACCTGCATACACAAACAAGCACACATCAAAGCATATCTGCGTATAACAAAACATGTTGATTATGAAGATCAAGGAGCTCATAAAATAAACTATTAGAGACAGTTCATCGAGAAAAAAAAACTTGATTGTATTAACTTTATGAATAAAAGAACCTTACGACCTTTGCCTTGATGTTGCACAAGTTCTTTCCAGGGTCCAGCAGGAGTCTCCTCTACTTTGACAAGACTCACTCACTTCCCAATGACATGAGGTATGTGATCTCTCCTCTCACAAGCTCAAAAAGGAAGCCAGTTTTGCAGCAACAATTACCCTCAAGAATCTTCAGCTTTCAACCTCCTCTACAACCAGCCCAATGCCTGAATTTATAGTGCAAATGGAGGAAGTTGTAGGTCCACCATTGAAGGGATAAGTTCCTCCTTCAATGGGATAAGCACCTCATATCATGGAGTTAGCTCCCTTAGTTCTGGAATGGATGAACCAAGGTGGAGCGGACTTGCCAGCATAATATTCCTTCTAGAAGTGTCTAGAAGTGACCCAAAATGAGCTTTTAAGAATGAACTCATGCCTTTTTAACTTTTACAGGGGTTCGCACCCATTACTCAATAGACAGAGCGGCCAGGTTCGCAGGAAACATGACCATTGGGTGCGGCACTGCAGGCAATGCTAGGAGAAAGTGCGAAACCAGGATTTGAGATATTTTTAAGGTCTTTCTCCAATTTTCAAGGCTTGACATGAAGGGCTGAGGCTTAAGACTTGCAAAGGAGGTATGTATGAGTGTTGATGGACTCACACAAACTATAGAAAGTCATGGTGACAATTTTTTGTGTAACAGATTGCCCCCTAAAGTGCGAATTATGTAATAGATGAGGACGGTTTTTGATCATCTAAGAAGAGTGAAGGACTTTATCATTTCAAGGATCTTCCTGTGGATACCCCAGTTGAACCTGTAAAAACATTCAACACAGAATATATATATGTGAAAATATCATCGCTGAGGTAGGCATTCCCATACTCAGGTCAAAACTGGCTATGAACTATCTAAAACTGCTCTGATATAGGAATGATTTTGTATTACATCACAAGTAGGAACATATGGACACAATATGGTGTAACCATCTGTTTATGAATAGTCCACCATATAATGATAACAAAATTCCTCACAGCCTGGATGGTGGAAACTAGATCGAGGGTCTTCATTTCTACTTCCCGAACTAGTACGATTCTATCCATGTGAATGAATGTGCCGAAGTCGAACATGGTAGAAACCACTTGATTACCAGTCAATGATGTAAACTGTTAACAAGTGTGAGAGGAACCACCAGTAATGTCAATGGCCCTCAAAGTACTCAGTACAATCCATGAAATGTGAATGAATGAGTCGATGTCGAACATGTCACAGAATCCTTTGATCGAAGGTCAATGATGCAACCTGTCGTCAAAGGCTAGAAACCTGCCATTGAGGCATGCAGATTCCAAGGCACTGACAATTTCTAGATCATCTTTCTAGATAATGAGTTGGAGTCGATAGAAAGCGATCCATCATAGGCAAGCCCATAACACGAAATCATAGATCAAGTCTGAAGAGATGTGTTTAGCAAGAACTAACTCAGGGATGGTCAAAGATGGATGACAAATATTTTGTAGGTGAATGGTTTATTTGCATAGACCTCTTGAACACATAACGACACTGCAGATGGCTTGGTGACAGTTAACCCAAAGTTTATACCCTGAAACCAGCTGAAGACTTTCAATGTGGCTTGATTAATTGTTAGGTAAAGGATTTCCCAACCAAGGTGGATAAAAGTGTCGTGTCCAAGAGTGATGGAAAGTTTTTTCAAACACAAAGTACGACAAACAGGTTCATTTTTCTCTCTTTTTCCCCACCAAGCTTGAGGAGGATAACATTTGCTTGGTTATAAGCTCATCCTTCGGATGAGTCCAACTTAGTTTAGATTTGAACCCTAAGAAGGAGTGGTCCGTTCCTGTTTGTAATTGAACAGGTCCTT
>APFE031262473.1:3035-61945 GCA_000404065.3 Pinus taeda
AAGACTAGGGGCAACAACACTTCCGTCTTTATAGTTGTGAGTGGTATGCTTCCTGGTTACCATAATTTTGCTTTCCATTTTTCTTCCTAACCTGAAGCCTTCTCTAATGAATTAGTTCCCAAAGGCGATATCATGTTCGATATTATCCTTTAAAGACCCTATGAACACATCAATCCTATGCTCCTCTGGAATATATTTTACCCTTATGTTCAATTTTTGGAACTCCTCAATGTGCTCCATTATTGAACCCTCTTGTTTGAGACTTATCAATTAAATAAAAAAAGTGTTGCTTTTTATCCTCATAATGTGCTATCAATTCTTCCGTAAAAATTGCCCAAGTGATAAATTGTTTACGAGAGCAAAGCCATTGATACCATACACACTGATTTGGTTCCAAATATAAAGTTGCAATACGTACCTTTTGTGTGTTTTGCACATTATTGAGATCGAAAAATTGCTCCATCTGTAATATCCATGTTGCGGGATCCTTGCCATCAAACTTCCTCATATCGATTTTTGGAACATGGTGGGTCTTCAATCCCACATTAGAGTTTATGATATCATGACTTACATTTCCTTTGTTCACATCATGAGTTTCCTTTACTACCTTTTCACCATTAGTAAGTATTTCTTGTAAAAATTTTGTCAAATCTGTCTTCAAAGTTGCCATGCCTGTCTTCAAATTTGTGTTCAAATATATCTTCAACTTGTCCATATTAGCTTCCATGCCATTCATCTTAGCTTCCACGCCATTTATCTTAGCTTCTGTTAACTTTTGTGAGGGTGACATTTGTTGCACTTGTTCTTGTAATTTTGATATATCATGTAGCATTTCTTCCTCTTCTTCATGAGTCATGCTAGAGCTTTCAGGTTCCTTACTAAGTATTTGCATGTTTTTTCCTCGGGGCATCAGTTACCGATAATAATGCTCTACTAGCCCTTTGAATTCCTTCAAAATAAATTTTCAAACCAATCTTAAGAAAAAATTTAAAAGAATCTACACACTTTTTTTTCACTTTGTAGGAGCTCGATATCGCCTCTGATGTATCTCTGTACTTTTAGAACATCCAACTCTGAAATTGCGACCTATGGTATCCCTCTATGTCCTGTTTCCAATGCCACCAGTCAGATACAAATTGGATTCTCGAAGGAAGAGTTATGCGAAATCTCCCACAGTGACCTGATCATAGACTAGTTCAGTAGAGCGAACTCGTACGACGTGCCACGAGTCACTGTTTCAACCTTTAGCTCTGAAAAAAATACAGAAGAAAATACAGTCCGTCCTCTTTCTGTGCCTTCTTATGAAATTTCAATCCAATGCTCAGAGAAAAAGTTATGACGATTTTACCCAGGTCACCTATTTGGAATGTATTTCAGTAGTCTGCAAAAAGACCAACTTCCTCAGATCATATCTCCGCAAATATAGCGCAAAAAGCTCCGAAATTCAGACCCAGGAGTTAGTGTGATGTCTTCTCAAATGGGTTTTGTTTTCAACTTCTAAAATGTCGCGGAAAAATAATTATAGCGAGAATGCCACGATGACCTGTTTGGAACAGCAAAACCCTAGAATCCAGAGCTCTGATACCAAATGTTATGAAACCAGCTCAAGAAAAGATAGAAAAGATAGATCAACGTCTTAGAATTTAGCCTCTTTGAGGGGGGAAACCTCCTTTACATTACATAAATGAACAGTTCTTGGATGATACAAATGACAAAACCTCCTTTCTATATATAGGAGTCTAAGGAGTCACAATATAACCAAGCCGACCTAACAATAATAATATAAAGCCACAAAAATAACAATAGAGGGATTCTACGGGGCACAGTAATAACAATATGGGGACATTAAAGGCACAACAATATTAATAAGGGGTATAACTACAATAGTAATTGGGTAATCACTAGTATTATAGGGACCCAACAAAGGTACCTCAATTCATTCCTTCAACGTCTCCCCTGCTTTGCTGCATCTTTCCGCCTCCGGCCTATGAGCCCAGCCTTCACACTGCAACTGGTCGTTGCTGCTGGATTGTTTGCTGTACAGATTTTGGTAATGGGTTTCATCATTCTCATTCAGCTCTCTTCATTCTAATATATTCCCAGAACGATCCTGTCTCACCTCACATTTCCTCTGCTATTGCTCCCTCTGTCATTGTCGCTCTTGTCAATGCTCCCTTTGAGCACTTAGCCAGTGACATCAGCATGGTGAGGCACCATATGAGAAGTTGTAGGGGAGGAACCACGGGAGGAAGTTCTCATCCTCCTGTTGAGCGTGCCACATCCTCTCCTTCCCCTGAACTGCATCATCCTCCAATTCTTGGGGAGGGTAGATATTCTAGTACCAGACGTGGGCGAGGTCGGGCTCGTTCTTCCAGTGTTGCTCATGGTGACTTTGCTGTCCACTCTAATAATTTTCCTCTGCCCCTTCAACACACTCCCCACTCTGCCCAATTCAGGTTTTGTAGCTCCCTGAATAGGCCTGTCATTACCGCTACTATCTCCATCTTCTTCTCTGAAGAAAACACTCAGATAGTCTCTCAGGTCGACAATTCCAACTTGCCGCAGGAGGGTGCTCTCAGATGTAGTAATTGCAGGGATACTGGTAAGAATGGGATGGATGAAAGCCTCTTCACCTTGCATGGACTGAACTTCGGTGGCATTCATCATGGTGAAGGGGGCCGCTCTGCTGCCACGTGCCCCTCTGGTGGTTCGAGTCATGAAGGGTCTACTATGCAGGTTGCATCTGGTGATGGGGGAGAGACTCATGGTGATGGTGGAGAGCCACACAACAGTGTTTTCATGGACGTGGCCGATGAGTGGGCATGCCCAATCATCAAGGAACCCATCCTGGATAACTTCATCTAAGCTGACGTGGCTTCCAGGTAGCAGGATGTGGTAGACAGAGAATTGGCAGGGGCTGCCTGGTGTTAGAACGTGGCCGGCTGTGGCTACCCAGGTGCTTTCTATCTGGTCATTTTGTTTTTTGCTAGTTTTGCTTGGATTCTGGTATCCTATCTGGACTAAATGTCAGGGTATCATCTTACTGTCTCTTTTGTGGGGTCTGGACTCAAGAATTGCTACCATTTTTGGAGTTTATGCTCTCGGTGGATTGGTTTCCCCAATGTTGGGGCAGTCCAGATTTTGTTGATACTCTATGTTAAACTTGGTCGAGGCTTTGTCCTCTTTGTATTTTTTCTGTACATATAATAGATTACTTTTACTTATATAATATATATATATATATATTATATATATATATATATATATATATTATTATTATATATATATATATATATATATTATATATATATATATATATATATATATTATATATATTTATATAGTTATTAATAATTAGTTGGCCTATCGGCATATATCAACCATATTTACCTTGGTAAATATGGCTATGCTAGTTCTAATTCCAACCACTTTTAACCAAACAATTCCTCCACCTCAATAAAATGAAGCCATTTTTAAAAATTTGTTGCAAATTTTTTATTTTTCCATTGATTGCTAGATACTTTCCTTCCGTCTCTATGGAATGTAGTGATGGGTCACATGAAATTCTTTGTGGTTGTCGACATCCAGTCATCCGGACCATTCAACTTCTCAAATGAATGGCTTTCGGAACATGCATCAGTGATCATCCACATTTTTTGATCCATGGCTTATGTTGTGGCGATGAGCCGCCGCCTCCTCGAAGCTTCCTTGGTCTACCTTGGTATGGTCAGATATTTTGTGGAGAAATTAAGTGAGAAAACGTTTCCCCCACTTGAAGAACCAACTCTTTTTTTCTAGTATGAAAAAAGCATGATTATATGGAAATCCTTATCCCAATTGCAGGCTCTTGGCAATAGCTTAGTGGCTCGCTAGGGCCCATCTATTCACCTCCATTTATATAAAAATATTTTGGCGTGTATTACTAAAATTGTTTGTGGTCGGCAAACTTTCACAGCCGAAAACACTTCCGGTACTCGGCATAGCGCTATCCACTGCAGAGTCATTAATGAAACTGTCAGGCAGATGGTTGATGGAAATCATGGACATCCAGCAACATAAGATAGTCATAATCTAAAAGGTAACGATTTCACCTTTCTCCTGCATGCTCTCTCCTTAGGCCTGAACATGAATCAAATAGCTACTTCAACCAGATGTTCTATTCAACTTTGTTTCTCTTATCCGTTTGTTGCCTTTCTAGATTGCGAATACTTAGTTGGAAATTCATCATTATATCTAGGTGTCATTGTCACTCCCGCTCTGTTTCATTTTCAAATTCAAAAATATTTCGTGGACCACAACGTAGTTGCCCCTCGGAGAATTGAAATGCTCAGAATCTAGAACTGGCATAAGCATGAGCCCAACTCTGTAGCTCCACGAAGCCACTCTGCAGTGAAAGTGTAGTTTTATTTCAATTGTTAGTGGATATTTTTAAAGCTTCTTTCTTTTTTCATTTTAACTATTATCCATTGATTTTTCTATTGGACCAAATGATTCATGTATTTCAGCAAGTTGTAGCAAAATTCATGCTTCTTAAAAATTTTAGGGTGATTCCTTCGAGCCTAGTGAAAATTTCATTTCTAGAATCCATCTCAAATATTTATGGTTTTTCAGAATTTTTTTACATACATTCTCCATCTTAGTACAAAATTGTACCCAAATGTTCAGAATGGAGTTTAATTATTGAACGTGTTAGAGAAACTAAGTTATTTCAAGGGTTTTTGAATAAGATGTCATTGAAAAAGGTTATTGTTCACTATCTGTAATATCCCCCATTGATGTAAATATTTATTTATTTTTACTGCAACCAGAACAAACTGTTACTATTTTAAATTATAAACTATTTTTGGAATTTAGTTATGAAAGGATAAATTTTGCAGTTATGAATAAATACTATTTTACCAAGTAATTAGTTATGGAGACAGTTATCTACTCCAAAACTAAATCCTAAAGTATTTTACTGAAAGGATCAAGAGGATAGGGGTATCTGAGATTAGAAGAGGAAAAAGGGGATTTTGTTGATGGGTCAGACAGTCTGTGAAGGCTATGTCTGGTAAGGACCAGATAGCCAGAAAACATTAAAGACTCTGAGGAGAGAGAAAGCTCCTAAACTCAGGAGTAGCACGGGGGGTGGGGGGGGGGATTTACCATATCAAGTAATCTCGCGGCAGGGAGGAAATTAAAGTGCAAATATTGTGTTAGATTCAGTCCTGAACATCGTGAACATATAAGTAAGAATTTTTGTTATTCTTTGAATGTCTGCGTGACTGATAGAAGAAATAAATAATTAAGAATTTATGTTATTCTCTAAATGTCTGCATGATTGATAGAAGAAATAAATAAGTAAGAATTTATGTTATTCTTTGAATGTTTGCATGACTGATAGGCTTTGTTAAGAAATAAGACTGATAGACGGTGTTAAGAAATTATAACTATGAATGATTGATGAAAAGTAATGAAGGGGTCTCTTATTTCTTAAGATACAGTATAATTATGATACTATTTTGTTTAATTTCTGACATATTTCATCAAAGAGTAATTGTAGAGAAATAATAAATAAACTGGAGAAGAAACCTTCTTTATATTTATAGATAAGAACTATTAAAGAGATGTCGATAATAATATTACAAAACTTAGAAGTGGAAGCACATTTGGGAAATAATGAAACTCCTGATATATAAAGAAAAATTGGGAAATGACCAGTTGTATTGGTCATCAAGCAGCTGTGATGCTTGGTGCACGATGGGTTTCTATCGCTGGAGGATCCGATACCCATCACTGACAGGTCGATCCATAGAATCGCACAGTTTCCCTATACAAGGAAAAATCTGGCTATGATGTTTGGCGGAAAAGGTGGTGAGCAGGCCCTCGCAGAGGCCATGAAGGAGAAATTCAAGCTCGTAAAGAAGTAATGAGGCTATGCCATCTTGAATATCTGTGATTCTGTGATCAAGGTGGCCACACAGGTTTTGGCAGGAAAAGTTATGAGGAAGCGCAGATGAAGTGTCGGCACCTATTGGCACTCTAGCGGCCCAATGTGCCAAAGGAGTTTAGTTTAATTGGGTGAGTTATCTCTACGGTGAGTTCCTTGCAAACTACAGTGAGGAACAGGAGCTTAGCAAGACCTTACACTATGCGTGGCTCTTGCTATCCATTGTGCTGGTAGCTTGGGAGCTGCCTGAAGATAGTCAATTCCCCTCGGTTGTGCCGGACCTACCAGAAGTAGCGAAGTACGCTTTGCTATGGGCGAACAAGGATGTTCAGTGCATCAAGGATAGCAAGATCTTCTAGATCTTGATGGAAATGAATAGATGCATGGCTATCAATCGCAAGCGGCAATTGTCACCTACTGTGTTTCCCAAATTGCAGGAATACGTGGAGTTCAAGGCAAACTTTCAGCACATATCGATCAGGCACAGAAGGACCCTTAGCAGAAGTGGCATGACTTGCCTTACTTGGCAACTAATGACACGATTGATGTAGTTCTTGATCACTAGCCATTAGAGTGGTGCACTGCCTCAGACTCGGCAGTGGGATCGATCAAGTCCGCCACGGCACAAAAGGGAGTAGGCCAAGATTAAGATGGCGTAGCTGGTTGAAAAGAGGAAGAAGGAGGCTGCTAACAAGGCCCAGGCAGAGTGCGATGCCACATAGCAGGTGAAGTAGAGCATGACTCTAACAAAGGTGCATGGTTTCCCTCACCCAAAATAGAGGAAGAAATAGATGAGCAGACAGAGCAACATAAAATAGACTTGCAGATGGCTTTGTATCGTATCAAGCATCCAAGGGGATAAGAAAAAGTTGGGCCGCGAAACAAATTGAAGGCCAGTAAGACGTTGTTAGACCCAATCACACTAACAGAGGGATATTTGAATGAAATTGATGATACAGTGTGGGATGTCACCACGGAGGTACTACATTAGTTTGAGTAGCAGTAGTAGCAAGTATTGGGGGCCATCCAGATGGGTTTGCATGAGCTGCCGATCCACACATCACAGGCTAGCGCGGTGTCCACTAGTGTCACCATCAATACTTCAGAAGTCGCCGGGATGCTGCGTGTGAAGGACTCCTGAGCGATAGTGCTGTCGGATGGAGCACTGACCACAGAAAATGAAGCTGATAGGCTTGCTGTCAGCACTCTCAAGGGAGTGAGGCTAAACTTGGCAGTGCTTCCTGGCGAGGCACTCCACCTACTGTGGGATGGAGTGATCGTGGAGCTGAGGGCCCACAAACAACGCACTTTTTAGGTGATCAATGAGCAAAAGATCAATAATGTGTAGATGGCCTTGAAACGAGACACCACCCTCAATTCCATGGTGGAATTTACTAACACAAACCAACGCATGATTAAGATCATGGAGGGAGCCTGTTGAATGGTCCCTGAATTGGCCATTCTTGAGGATGTGGAGGTAGATGAATAGGTCTACAAACTTGCTACAGGGGTGTGTGATGCTCACATATAGTTGGCTAAGGTTCTGCTGGAGCTAAACCTACAGATTAAAAATTTGCAGTTGAAGGCCCAACCTTCAATTCCGCTAGAGGTAAAGGATCAATGCTCCACCATTGTCATAGAGGTGATAGCAACACTAGACAACATAGTAGTAGACTGCACACTGCTATTTGAACAGTCGTTTGAGGTCCAGAACCAGCCTGCAAGAGGATCCTAATGTATAGTGGCTGGAGACAGAGGTGAAAGAACTGAAGCAATGCTATGATGAGGTAAAAGGAACAACGCACACCATCGCTCTCACACAGAGATTGGTGAAGTTGGAGGAGGCCAAAACATTGAAGGAACAGGTAGATGTCGCATAACACAAAGAGGCAGTTCTAAAGGCACGCTTGAAGCTTTGGTTGGACGAAGCTTATTCGGTCACAACCTCCATTGAAGGCATGCTTTCTAGTTTGAAAGCGATTGAGCAAAAGCTTCAAGTTGACAGTTCAGGACTAGCGATAGAGTATTTGGTTGAAGAAGTGAAGTAGGCAGTCGCGGACCGCCGACGTTGTCATCATACAGATTGAGCGGGTAGGTCTTCGTGCCAAGATTTATGTGCCCGCAGAGTGACTTGAGCGTGAGTAACCATGTTTGTGTTGGGGCCCTATTGGGAATGGGTTCCCTTAAGAGATGTTTTGGGGCTAAAAGCCCATGTTTTGGGGCAATTTTGTAATAAAGTTGTAAATTCTCTGCATTTTGTGGTCGTAGAGCGCGATGGTGTCAAGAGTGACAAAGGGTTGTCTACCCTTATTTTGTAAAGTATCAAGTCGACAGTAAAGATCTACCCATGGTCAGCGAACCATGGGATTTTATAAAAAAGAGCTAAGTAAGCTCTAGGCAGTTAGAACAATGAATAGTTGGAAGTTTCGGTAGAGAAGTCTAAGTGTTTTCGGTCTTAGCATAGGTAGAGGCTCTACAACTGAGTGCACAAAGGCCTAGGGTGGAAGTGCATAGCTCAGTGTGCGAACCCCTGCAGCTGTGTGCACAGGGTGGATAGAGTCTGTATTAAACTGGAAGATATCAATAAAGAGAAGTATTCTGCAACTACTGGGTATTTAGTCTCTGTTAATGCATCTGAATATATTGCGATTTGGGTTTATTTTACAATGCTTATTTGATGTGCAATGTATGTCATTATATCTATTAGTTGAACACAAGTAAGGATATCAGTTTATGTGATGCTAATTTTAATTGATTGGTAAGATAAGTAAAACACTTGAGGTAACTTGGGAACCTATACAATACATTGTCATAGTTGTGCAAAGTACCCGAGCCACTGGTTAACATTGTGTGAAGGTCAATTGTACACCTTCGCAGAGGTACTGAAGGGCTGAATAAAGGGTAGATCGATAAAGCCTTAAGGCTTAGCGACCTGTACAAAAGTAGGGGCAGGGGGTATAAACCAACATCATGACTATCTCAGGGTGCAGAAACTTGGTTCCAACATCCCCCCATACTGCTTCGAGTGAGACTCCAGTCCGTACTCCACAGGTTGATGCTGAAAGGGCTAGTAGTGTAGGGATTTGTTTGGCTGACTAACGCTGAACCTGGGTCAGGGCCCACAAAGCCAACAAATGGTTCTGTTGCCGGGACCTAGAATCTGCATGAGAGATGTGTGATTTCATATCACTAGAATCCAGCTAAGAAAGAGATCGCAGATTGGTTGGATAGGAAGATCCACGAATTCGTATTACAAGATAACAGAAATCCATGACTAACAAAGGAAAAATGGCTAGATAGATACCTGTATATAGAAATCTACGAGATCTTTTTTTGTTCCTTTCTAGTTGAGTTATACGACTAGATCACAAAGCTAGCAGATAGCCAAGGAAGGTGGAGGCTTGACAGTCCTATTTTCTGGACCTCGGAGTTAGTACAGAGACTTGAAGCCTCTGAGGATAAGATCATCCACATTGTCGATCATTGGCTCGATTGTATCATAGGAGGGTTTGTGACAGAATTCGTCGTCAATACCTCAGTCAGTTATAGTGAGGCAGAGCGGCACGTTTTCAAAGGTCCACGAGGTAAGTACTTGAAGTCTTTAAGTTGGATTAAGATGTTATTGTGCAAAAAATGGGTTATGTAGATGCCTTGATGTTCAGAGCTATGAGAAGTGGAAAGACTTATAAGAACGAAGGAAGAAAGGGTCCTAAATATAGCCCACAGATCTCACCTCCTTTGAGTGAAGAAGAGGGAGTAGCGCAGGCTTCTCCACGAAGTGCAGTTCAGTTGATAAAATAAGGGTTGCCGTGACTACCACCTCCTCTCACACCACCTCCACCTTCACCACCCTCACATGCGACTTTGCCCACACCACCACCACCTCCACCACAGTTCAACATGACGAATTCAGTGAGGCTACCATTGTTGAAGGGTTTGTGAAATGAGGAGCCATACTAGTTCTGGTTCATCGTAAAAGTTGTATGGGAAGCTTAGGGTGTCACAGATGATCACATGAAGAAGGAAATGTTGGTTAGTGCTTTGCAGGATCACGTGCTAACTTGGTATGTCAAGTACTCTAATGATAACCCAAACACTGGGTCGGCAGAGATCTAGACTGTGCTAAATAAAGAGTTCAGTAGGCCTAAATCTAAGGCACAGTCGATTGAGGGGTTCAAGGAAATCCCAATGAAACCAGGTGAGACACCTTGGGATTTGGAAAAGAGATTTAAGTGTAAAATCCATGAAGCTAATATGAACTTAATAGATGGACAACACTACGAGTGGTTTGTGGATTCTCTCCTGCCTCACCTAAGGCTTGCACTGTCACAACAGAAGATTACGACTCAGGTAGAGGCCTTGGAGATTGCCAACACCCGGTATGGCCCAGTGTTGCGCGCAACTGTTTAACACGCTTTGGGGCTTACAAATTGATTATTACCATGATCTTGGCAGGGTCCACCATAAGTCCTTGCCTGCATGCCACATGACCGAGAAAAATCCCAAAAGGGACACATAACAAACATTTCTTAAGGTTTAGTGTTGAGGAGGTAAATCCCCTCTGCGGACAGAGGTGATCCCTACTAGCCTAGATTGGGTCTAGCAACAATCATACAATGCTACCATGCAAGTTCCTAATTGCAAATTAAAGACCAATGATGAGGGCCTACCTGGATTCCAACGCTAGTGCTTGTAGAAGAGTTGACGCTCCCGTTCCTTTGCTTCGGCAGATCACAATCCCCACGATCTCCATGAATGGAAACCTGCACCTACAAAGAAGGACACAAACACAAGCATAAAATCCAATAGATGCAACTATATATCAGTCAGAAAGGATATAACTCATCATTATCACAAAGAACAATAAGAGTGGAACCATAACAATAGTCATTTATTAATGATAAACAAAGAAGAATACAACCATAGTTTTGACGTCAAATCCTCCTTTGGCTGGGTGATCAGCAACACATGTCTTGCAAATCTTTGTTGGGAATAGGAACAAGCTTCTCTCTCCTTGGTTATTCGACAAAAATCTCCTTACTTAGATTTGGCCTTATGGGAATGAAGAAGGCTCTTGCAACATGAAGCTCTTGGTAACTTGACAATTCTCAATCTCTGGAACTAGCTTGCCTAAGGAAAATGGACAAGCTTTTATAGATGGAGGAGGGGGAGTTGGGATCATCCACAATATTCATGGGATTGGCTTTATCACTAAAGAAGCTTCCATGAGAGGTGGAAAACTGCTTCCTCTCTATGGAGATCCGAAGCCAAACCACCCAACTCAAGATAGATTCAGTCCAGGAGTTGGTTAGGATGAATCTTCCGCTATTGGTTTGTTAAAAAACACCACTTATTATGGCTAGTGTGAGTACAAATCTGTGACAGAGCACCAACTGGCGCGCCCTCTTTAGAGGATTTCCCCCATTGGCGTGAGTGCTGCACTGTGAAACTGCGCCAATGGAAAAATGGCTATTTTTATGGGTTTTTTGCAGGAGATGTCTTCAAGGCAAATGAAGTTCATGCTCAGAGGAATGTAATACAAGTGTTTACAGGTCATGTCACTTCTCACAGGTCCCGAAATTAGTCCTCCAAGATGTGGGAGAGGGGTAACAGTGACGGTGACAAATTGTTGTGTAACATTTAGTGCAATTTGATACCTTCAACACATATCCAACATTAAGAAGACATTGTCTACATGGCGCTTGACTAGCCCAAACACTATCCAATCATCAAAATAGACCTCCAAAAATTTGTGAATAAACTCTTTGAACGTTGCGATGACTACGCAAGAGAATATTGTCAGCGCATTCTTTAGTCTGAAGGGCATCAATGTATACTAAAAACAACCCCATTCTGTCGTGAAGGTTGTTTTACTCCTATCTTATGGCACGATCTTGATCTGATGGTACCTAAAGAACCCATCAATAAATGAATAAGCCTCCTGTTGATCCGATATTGAAAAAGGTATTATAGACTATGTGTGAAGTTCCCTATGTTACTTAGTGCAATGGATCGATAAGATTGCAAATAACATAAACACTTAAACAATTATAAAACACAATCAAACACATCAACACAACCAAAATTGATAAAGGAGTTCACCAGACTTCCTGGCTACATCTCCTGGTCCTTTAGCTTCCAGTGTTGACCTCTTTATTATGTCTTCAAATAGTTGCTACAGGTGTGAGCTCAAAAATAGAGTCTCAAACATGAAAGTGGATCTCACCCCTGTGTTCAACTCGAATCTTCAAGTTGAAATGAGTATACACTCAACTATACTTGGTCACTCTGACGTCTAGACACCCTAGAACGGTTCACAACATAATCTTCATCAAATTTTCTATTTTATGGTATTTATATACCATGTATAGTTACAAACTACAATAAAAGTGGAATAATATGTTTATAATAGAAATAGAATATAAACCAAAGGACTGGTGAGTGTGGGGTGGACCTTAACTGTCCGGCCTTTCCCTGGCACTGATCTTGAGATCAAACAATCTAATGGCTATCGCATCCCGCTCATCAATTAATCCAGACAACCTGCACCGTCAATCTATAATGTGGAATCTGACAGTTATCGCGCGATCTCATGCTCCAACTAGCACGTCTGCTAATTCCTCGAAGGCATGCGAGAAAGTGGTTTCAGGTTGCTATGTATCAACCGCTGAGTCAAATCATGCAGATTTTTGGAATTTCATTTCTTGCCTACTGCTTCTCTGCCAAAACTCAAAGGAGTTTAACTTCTTTTGCATAACTTTGTCACGTTCATTTTCTAGGATAACCTGTCTACATGTTTCGACGCGATATGCGTCAATCTCCGCTCTTGTTCGCTGATCCCATCGACTATGTTATGAACCAATCGCAAATTGCCACATCACCTTCTGCACTGACATCATTAATAACCTATGATTCTTTCCCAGGTTGCCACGTATCCTGCTGACGTAGGCATTGACTTTTTGACCTAATCTTTAATTTCCTTTAATTTCTTCATCTGAACTCGTAATTACACACTATTTGCACCATTGGCTTCATATTAACGAGCACTTCAACATGATTCCACTTTCACCTGTATTTGAAGAATTTTGATCTAGAGGCTATGTTGAATCCATTTTGGATCACTCCTCCCCATTGGAAGCTTTTGGTGCACCAAAAGTTGGTTTTAGCTATCGAGTAAGTGAAGATAAATTTCCTTCACTTTTCCAATCTCTATCCATCATTCTTTACTTGGATTTGTACCTTTGAGTCCAACTCGAAGATACTCAACGTTCCCCCGTCGTGAAGTTCTTATTCTCCTATCAATAACTTTGTCCCCTTGTAACTCATTGAGATACTCGAGCAACAGATACTCAATGGAAGGTAGTTGACCTTGCTCTTCTAGATCTTCAATCAATGAAGGTTCATATAACCTCAAGTTTGCAACATTAACGACTGAATAGATTTGCATATAAGCTGGTAGATCTAGGCAGAAAGAATTTTCACCAATTTTATCAAGTATTTGGAAAGGGCCATATCTAATTGGTCTCAACTTTTTACCTTCACCTTGCAGTCTTTCTTTGCTGATGTACAACTAGATTTGACCACCAACTCGAAAACTATGCTCAACTTGATGCTTGTCATGTCATGCCTTATACTTTGCTTGGCTTCGTTTAAGCTATTCTTGTACTGCCTAGTGAATTTCCTGGATTTGTTCAATGAACATGGTTGCTTTGTCCACATCACTGTGTCCATCATCTACTATGCTTTTACCAAAGAGAAAATCCAAGGGAGACTTTGGTATAAAAACAATATAAGTCTCAAAAGGATATCTTTGAGTAGAAGAATGTTTTTCATGGTTGTAAGCATGCTGCATATAACACAAATGCTCATCCCAAAGTTTGGGATGCTTGTTGCAATATCCTCGAAGCAACTGTATCACTGTCCTGTTGACCACTTCTGTCTGACCATATGTTTGCGATGAAATTCCATGCTCTTCTTTAACCTTGTGTCCATTAACTCCCATAGACTTGACCAAAAGTTTCCAACAAATCGAGAATTTTGATCAGATACAATAGAAGTGGGTAACCCAAAATGAACCCATACATTTTGAAAGAACAACTTTGTAGTTTGTTTAGCTATGACCTGTTTATTACATCGTGTCAAAATACACATCTTACTGAACCTATCCATGACTACATACAAATAATCATGACCCTTTCTAGACTTTGGCAATCCCCCAAAAAAATCCATGGAAACACTTTCCCAAGGACGAGAAGGAATTGGAAGTGGATTATATAAGCCTAATTTTGTATTACTTGGCTTGGTAGCACACATAGTAAATCCTTTAATATATATAGAAATTGTCTCATTCATTTGTGGCCAATAACAGAACCTTTGTAATTGTGCAACTGTTTTACTTACACCAAAATGACCTGATATGAGAGAAGTATGTGCTTCTCGAATTATGTTAACTCTTTCAGTTTGTGGAATGCATAACTTTCCAAAATGATATACATCCTTAAAATCTATATCTTGAGCATATTGTTTAATGCAACTTTCATGAATTACTGAATTATGCTTAAGTATTATGGATGGATTTATAATTGATCTTGATAACATGTCTACAACCTTATTATGTATGCCCTTCTTATATCTGATAACAAGATGGAATTGTTGTAGAAAACCCATCCACCTGTAATGTCTTGATTGTTGCAATTTAGTTTGTGAGTATAAATATTGAAGTGGTTGATGAGTTGTGTGTATGATTGTTTCTTTACCCATTATGTAATGTTTCCACTTTTTAACACTCTGAACTAATGCATACAATTATTTATCATATGTAGGATAGTTAACTACTGCCGATGTAAATTTCTCAGAATGAAAGCATATGGGCTTCATGTGCTGCATCAACACTACCCCCATGGCATATTCACTTGCATTTGTATCGATCTCAAGTGCATGCTGAAGATATGGTAGTGTTAGTACTGGCATTGTACTAATCCTTTCTTTCCATGTGTCAAAGGCTTTCTGCTGTTTTCCTCCCCACTGAAACACCTCTTTCACAATTGTCAAAGCATGTAAAGGAGTTGCAATCAAAGAAAAGCTAGCAATAAACTTTCTCCACTATTACGCTACCCCTAAGAAACTTCTAACTTCTGTAGCAGTATTGGGTTTAGGCCAGTTTACAATGACTTTGACTTTAGAGGGATCTATCTTCAATTCACCACCCCTACAATATAACCCAAATAATTCTAATATGTTATACCAAATTCACATTTTGACACTTTTCCATAGAGATTTTCTCTTTTTAAAACATCTAAAATCTACTTTACGTGCTTTACATGTTCATCCCGTGTCCTACTAAAAACAAGAATATCATCTAAATAGACTATTACAAAATCATCAATAAATGGTCTAAATACATCATTCATGACTCGCATAAACGTAGCAGGAGCGTTACTTAAGCCAAAAGGCATAACCAATCATTCATAAAGTCCCTTCTTTGTCTTGAAAATAGTTTTCCATAAACCTTCTCCTGTAACTTTGATCTGATGGTAGTCGCTTCACAAATCTAATTTAGAGAAGTAAATTGCATCTTTTAACTGATCTAATAAATAATCAATATGAGGAAGAGGATAACGATTCTTTATTGTGATTTTATTTAGTGCTCTAAAATCAATTCACATTCTCCACGAACTGTCTTTCTTTTGCACCAACACAATAGGTGATCCGCACGGTGATGTGCTTGGTCGAATAAACCCTTTATCGAGCAACTCATGTACCTGCTTCTTTATCTCTCCATTCTCTAGAGCTGATAACCTGTACATTCCAATGTTAGGTAGTGGAGCATCTTGCTGCAAATAAATTTCATGTGCTATCTCTCACTTGGGTGGAAGTCCTTTAGGCTCTTGAAACAAAACATCATAATCAGAAACAACTTTAACTAGATCTGCTTTCTATTTTGGAGTACAGCCTTGGAATGCATCCGATTTATCAAGATCCTCTGATTTTACAATCATTAGTGAAAATTACTTGCTTGAATTTACAATTATTTTCATCTATCCTAAATTTATGAGAGCGAATATATCTTGGAGTTTATGAGCCCTTATAATATATTCAATTCCATCCTTAGTGACTTGATACTTATTTTTGGCTCGATAGAAGATAGCTTTTCTATTGTACAAGTATGGATTTCCTAATTGTTAAACACACACATGGCAGCAACAAAATATTAAAGATAACAGGAGAGTACATATATTATTTGACAATGATATACATTTATAGTACATTTTTGTGACCGTTGGATTCCACATCCCAAGGTCTCTTGGACTTGCTTAGTCTACTCAGCTTTCACACCAACCCTTAGAGGATTAGGTGTCCAACATTCCCCCCCTTTATCTAAAGGGTTATGTGTGAGTCCAAGAAGATAGGTATAATACAAAATGTGCAAAAATTCATGGCAGCACTAGGCACAATGTGCTCTATGAAATGTTGGTGTAAATGGAGGTGGTTTAAGGATGACCACCAACACTGGAACGCTTAGTGCAGTTCCCAGAACTCTTCCAAGTCAGGCATGAAGCTCAGGTCTTCTTCTAGAGGAAGTGCTCCTGATGTTTGGAAGAGGGAAACCTTCAACCATGAAAGGGAGGTTTCACCTTGCATAAAAGGGAGAACCTCAACCTGAAAAGGGAAGTCTCAACCTGTGATTGTTTAAGGATGACCAACAACTTTGGAATGCTTAATGCAATTCCTGGAACTCTTCCAACACTGGCAAGAAGTTGAAGTCTTCTACTAGAGGAAGTGTCCCCAATTCTTTGAAGAGGTGTCACAAACTGAAGGCATGCTCAGGGGCATCTTTGTCTCTAGCTACAACTCTGAATCTGGTGTGGCAGGTTGTGGCTCAGGCTTGCCTGATGTGGATTTGAAGCTTGTAGATGACCATCATTTCCCCCCCTGTCAGATACAAGGTGAGAAGATGAAGAAATCTCAACTGTAAGACTTTTCAATATTCGATAACAAATCTTGTTTGTTACTGGGAATAGTGTCCACTTGGATGCTACTATTCCCACTAAGATTGGTAGCTATCTTAGAAACAAACAAGTAAAGTCTACTTTCATTTTCCTTTATGAAAATAGACAAGAGGAGAAGCAAGAAGACCAACCTTAGTCTTGGGCTTGATTTCCTCTCCTTCTTTATAGAGCTTCGCCGTTTCTTCTTCATCTGCCCAACTTCAAAGTGCACCTCTGGAATCATAGCAACATACTACTATCGAAGAAACAAAGATCTATATTCATAAATAACACAGTACCAGATGTGTGTTAACCATACAAATGCATATAAAAACAAGTACATAAGAATATGGAGGAAAACTTGAATAGCTTTATTAAGATGAAAAGTAGCAAGAGGATTACAACCATATATTCTGACCCAGCATCATCCTCCAGCTAGAAAGCCCTTCTTCACCTCAAGCAAAGCTTAGATCACCCAACGCTATGAATGTACACCATAAAACCAACAACACTTCTCTATAAGATACAAAATTCCAGCCTCTGGATCTCAATGATGAGGGATCCATATATAAATGATTATATGGAGGTGAGTCATCTTCTGGGATCTTGATTAGTGTCCTCTCTATGATATTTCCTGCTTCCACTTGGAGAATGATGATATCTTACTCATCCTTGGTCGAAAACAGAGAGGCAAGTGTTAGAGGGGAAGCTTCTGGAAGATTCCATGATCTTCCACCTCGCATTTTGTCCCTGCCATTTGTCCATTCCGGACCATCGCACCCTACAGAGGAGAAATTTAGTATGCATTGCACCTTGTACACTAGGAAGGTGATATGCATCGCACCGTCTGCACTGGGCTTTCAGTATGGTCCAGTTTTGACAATTTATGAGCAGGTTTTAATGGAGAACTTCTGGGAGATGATGTAATCAGCTGACCTTGTTCCTTTAGGAAGTGAAGCAACACTTTTAGGGACTTAGGATCCCTCAGTTTATGGAAATTTATGATTGGGGTTGAAGTGCCCAAAAATGTCTATAACAAGAAGCCTCCCGCCAAGTGTCGCTTTCCCTAGATTTGTGGCATGCACATCGCAACCTCGATTTTATTCAAACTCATCAACCGGATGCTGCAGAGCTCATTCCTCACATCAATTTTGTAGCTCTAACATCCCACATTGCATCTATTAGTCGTAGCCACATTCAGCTTAGTTTTTTTGGGGTAAGCTCTCTTTTCACAAACAAGGTCCATTCAGATACTTCTAGATGTGTTAGACTTGATTTTCACAAACAAGGTCCATTCAGATAGTTGGAGTTCTACTAGTGTGTCACCAGGTGTTGTAGCGGCTCAAACCAGCCTCTAGATTTTTTCCTTAGATTTTTTTTGGAGCCTCCCTACCAACCTTTCATAACAGCATGTCTTGTCTTATTAAATACACAAGATTTAGTGATTTTCTTGCAGAATGACACCCAAGCCATCAAGGCTTGTTACATTCCCCTCACACGTTGTTTCATTGGCCTTGGTCCAGCTGGAGGATGAGTAGCTTCCTCAAGAAATTACATAATTTTGGAGGGAAACCAGCCTTCCCTACAGAAATTGCCCAATTATGTCTGGCGTCCTGCTGGTCTCTAGAATTGCGCAAATCTACCTATCACTTTTGACTAGAAAAATTACACAATTCCTCCCAGCAGGACTGCTCAGCCCAGAAATTGCGCAAGCTTGGGTAGTGGTCAACTGCTCTACCTAGAAATTGTGCAATCCCTCTACGCAGCTAGCCCAGTTCCCTCCCAGAAATGCACATTTTTTCATCCTAGTTGGGCAGCCTGTTGCATGTACAGTTGAGTTGACAGGTTCCCTCCAGGACTGAGAAAAAATGTTTTGCATGGATGGGTTGCTCCTCCCAAGGTAGTATGCAAAGGCATCCCTTGTTTTAGGGATATATTTTTAGAGGCTAGAGGTTACGTGCAAAGATCATTTCAGAAACCTCCAACCAAGTGTCGTTTTCCCTAGATTTGTGGCATGCGCATCGCAACCTCGAATTTATTCAAACTCATCAATCGGACACTGTGGAGCTCATTCCTCACATTGATCTTGTAGCTCTAACATCCCACATTGTAGCTACGAGTCGTTGGCACATTCAACTCAGTTGTTTTAGGGTAAGCCTATTTTTCATTTCTCACATTGTGTTTCTGGCGCTTTTTGTGTTTCACTTCATATTAATGTTATCTGCTTGATTTTAGTGAGCGCTTGCTATTGTTTTGATACATACTAGCTTGTACTATCACTGCTTCAGTTTTCATTAACTTCTCACTACTGTCGCATGCATGACACTATTTTGCACGGACAGTCACCATTTCAACGACTCGCTTCACACACATGCATGCTTTCCTATTTTCTGAATCCTACAATTTTTGTTTGCATGAAAGATCATTCACTCTTGTTTGCACTCATCTCATCATGCATTCACACTTCTCATGTTTTCTGTCGCTCGTCAGTCGAACTAGGCTACCTTGGCTCAGACCATGCCTTACCTGGCTAGCACTGTGCATTTCCAGAAGTGAAGGCTCTACCTTCCCTCTAGAAATTGCACAAGTCTAGCCAAGAACTGAACTCCAGTCTTGCATTGTGCAATTCTTGGAGGCAGTGTCCTGTTGGCCCTAGAAATTGCGCAATGCAGTTTGCTAGTTGCATGTCACTATTGACTGAAATTGCGCATTGTGCAATTTTAGTCCTCAGCAAGCTAGGATGGATTGTGTATTGTGTAGTTCCAGCAGTTAGTCAACCTCCTGATAGCTTGGACTGTGCCTTGCACAATTTTGGTAGTCAGTCTCTCGACCTCTTGGTGGAAATTGCGCGACCTTCATGATCAGTCACACATGTTTTTTGTAAGTTAGTTCTCAAGTTCATTTTGGTTTTCGACTGATAGATTTATTACCACGATTGTTGCCATGTCTCCAAGTATCGCATGTGTTCATTTGCCTCTTAGAAACATAGGTACAATGCTTTCCAGGAGAGCAAAGTTGAAGACACCATTCAGAGCATGCTTGGGGATGTAGTCGATCGAGTGTCTATGAACATGCCTACCCATGAAGACATCAAGTTGTTCATAGACAAGGACATCAAGATATGATGGTAGAAACATCACAACAAACAACACCATCAACAACAGCTGAAGGAAACATACCAGATGCAATGAACGTAAGAGGAAGGTTGCTGACAACATAGAGGTGGAGCAAAGTTGCAAGCTCAAGTAAATCCACTTGTGATGAAAGCAACTTTGGAGACTCAGGCTATGAGGTGACTGCGTGACATGAATATCGCCTGAAGGCAAAGAACGGAACAGAGAAGGAGTTGCATGTGCTAAAGCAACAACTCAAGGAAGAATAGGAGCTGCATAGATGAGAGAATGAGTTGCAGCAGGAACAGGTACACCAGGCAGTGCAACAAGCACTTATGGATGAAACTACGCTTGTATAAGTTATAGATCCATCTGAGCAGCTCGCACAGAGCAAACATGGTGAGCAGTGTTATTGATCGCATGTAAGGGAATTTAGAAGTATGCATGTCATTGTGCATGCTCATGCAAGCCCACCCATTCAACACACTCATTGAGGAAAATACAAGAAGCAAGTCCAATTGTAGCTAAAGATGCAATTGACAGTTGATGCACAAGACCACCAGCACACACTGGAAGATCAACACAGACACTATGCATCAATGTGTTGCTAGTTCAGCCTCACCCAAGAAGACCATGCACATGCTAGTAGACAAGTTGGATGGAGGAGCCATACTGATATACCTGGATGCAATGGAGGCAAGAGTTCGCTTCAGCATGATGTCATCATGGAGCACATGCACACCCTCATGGACGACCATGCTTGGCATCAGCTCACCACCTTCACCATCATAAGCATGTCATAGAGTTGGTCTCATCATAACAGACCGAGTGTCAGTGATGTATTGCATGGCTTGCTCAAGCCATTTTGTCTCACGTGGGCACATGTGCATTATAATGTAATGCCTTGTCAAGTGGAATTTCAAGTGTCTATAGTTGGATGTAATAGTCATAGAGTATATGAAGAGTCATAAGGGTAGATGAATTGTCGCAAAGGGGAATGTCAAGGATCACTCCACCCTTTTGCTATAAATAGAACCTCATAACTCATTGTAAAGGCTTTTGGTCAGCCAAGCTTCCGATAGGACTATCTTAGAGAGAGTTTGGAAAATATTGTAATGAGCCTTGGCTTCTCCACCTCGCAAAGCTTGTATATCTCTTTGGAGGAGCAGGCAGTTGTGGCTGTAAAGTTCCGCTGTTAGAACTAGTGGTTAGACATGGATGTACTGTATGACTGGATCTTACACTTATTAATATAACAGAGCCATCATGTTTCATGCATATGTTGTATTGTATTTTATGCTATCTAGTTTACTCTAAATGATATATGTATTTTTTTGCTTACACATGCATGTATGGACTTTTCTGTGTATGTACGTATGAATCTTTCTGAAACATGTTGTTGATTTAACCATCACTTTGGATTTCTAGCTAACTTTCCTTCCATATTGTGATGCATATTTTCTCATGTGATCCCTTCTTAACTTCGTTCTAGCACAAGTTTCCAAGGGGCTCACTCATCTCAACCCCTGTGTGTTTGAACCTCTCATGCACCTTCCTTGGCTTGCTGCAACTGTCAGACCCTTGCTACCAATAGAGACAACTTACTTGCCTTTATGCAAAATTGCAGCCAAGGCATTTCTGTAAGACCCACAGCTAGGAATCTTATACCAAATGGTCTGAGGTCTAATAGGGACTTCTTACGTGGGAGATCCTCTTACATGTTGGCAGGTCCAACACCATCAACACGGCTACAACAACCCTCCAAAATTTTGACTCACATCCAAATTTCAGAGCCTACCTTTGATCCTGCAACCTATCATCCTTGGTCACTTGTTGGTAAGCAGATGATCTCAAGCATCCACTCCTTGATCCTAAGAGTTTTCCATGTTCTCATCTATATGTAGCATGTGTCATCTTTGGGCATAGGGGTTGTTGTTTGTCATGCAAAGGGAATGTTGTTTTTCTTCAATGGAATTGTGTGCGTATGAGTGGTTTTCATCACATAACACGTTTCACACTCACTTCACGCACTCTTGTCACGAAGGTTGTTACACCAAGAAAAGTATGTCTTATGCATTCTGGATGGTCTATGTTGTGTCACTAAGTTTCTGTGTGCCATAACAGTCGAGTCCTATCACTGTTTACATTTGTGTCATTGATCTCACACATAGATATTTCCCAAGAAACCTAGCCTCATTTAGCTTCCCTAAACTTTTCACTTTGCTTCTACAACCATCAAGCTTCCTCCCTTGCCTGCTAAAACCCTATAGCCCACAGAGACCCTAGCCAACACTACTCTCCAGAAATGCACAGAGAAGTCAGGAAGCCAATAGTTCTCTCGACAAATGTGCAGAGAAGTCCAGCTTCCCTCCATTCAAAAATTGCATAAAAGTGTCCTCCTAGGACCCACATCCCACAGTAGTGTCTTGTGCCTCATAACTACACAATGTTGTCCAAATTATCCTGTCGATATTGCCGATAGAAACTATGTAGATGGCCCTCCCAGGGCCTCATCTCGGCAACAGTCACTTCCTGTTGAAATGACGCTAATCCGTCGCCCTGTGACAATAGGAAAAGGTGACATGCTGAGATCGCTCCAAAAAAGTTGAGGAGAAGCACCAACAGACAAAGTAATGGAAAAATATCAAGACCACATCGAAACTCCATCCGATGCATGATCATATCAAGGGTAAGTATGGAAAGTAAATAACACCTTTTGAAGTGCACCTCTTAGTTGAGTTTGCAGGACTACTTGTCATTGTTGTATCATCCTCTCCTTAGTAACATGCATGTGTGCAAACAAAAAAAGTCATTTAACATGTTTCCTTTGCATGTCTTGCTTCCTTCTTGCTTGTTTGAGCAATTGTCATCTTTGGCATATTGATTCCTATGTCATGCTTGTGAACTTGTTCTGGTATGTTGAAGTGTTCACTATGTAAACATCCATCACACTGACACTTGATGTTGTAAGAACTGTCACACAAGTGTCTTCATGGTCATTGGAAGGTCTATCTAAAGTGTCACACTTGTCGTTTTCACCATTAGATAGTCCTACAGTCAGTCACACTGAGCATATGTTATCTTGTTGGTTCGTGATGTATTGTTGTCAAGTCATGTTGAGTGTGTGTTCACAAGGTCATGTATACACGAGTTCACTCACTCACACACTTAACCATTTTGCTGAAGATTTGTCAACCAAACCACCCTCCATCAGTGAGACCTTCGCTGAGCTGAACTACATAGTCTCAGCCCTTAGTGACAAAGTTTTGCTGCCCATAATTGCGCAGAGCTTGAGTTTACCTCCCAAGAAGTATGCACTGCAAAATCCTGGAATTGACTTGGCTGACTATCACCTAGATCAATGCAGAGTTTTCCCAAGACACCATCTCAATCTTCTCTTCCCACAAGCCAATCCATCAAGTCACTCGCTAGTCAACCAAAGAGTTTAACTGCCCAGTGACCCCAAGTTTCACTCCTCCAAAAATTGCACAGAAGCTATCAACATGCTCACCTTTGCCAATGGAAGAAATTGCACAAACATGAGTGATAGGAACCCACTGCCTGTCACTGCATTGTCTCTAAAAATTGTGTAGTTCTATTAGCTAGTCCCCCTACCAGCCAACCTGTTGCTCCTCTTGAAAATTGCATATTTTTCCTAGACTATCCACCAGGTTCCTAACACCTCGCTCAGCCTTGAAACTGCACAAACATGTTCAGCATGTCTGCCTCCCAGTTATGCGTATTTTTTTCTAACAAGCTCCCGCAGCCCGCTTCCAATTTATTTTGAGAATCTGCATAGTTTTCACTGCCAGTGTCTGCCCTGCTGCCTGCATTGCCTCTCGGAAAAAAATTGCACAGTTCTACCTCCCAGTCGAGTTAGATCCCACAGAAGGTCACTGTTTTTCTGGACTGCTCAACCCAGCCTCCCAATGACCTCTGCCCAATTTTTCTTGATAGTGTCCTGGAGCCCGCATCTCGATGTGACATGTGCTCTGCGTTGCTTCAGAGTGTTGTCCTCTCTCCCGGTCACCTGCACCTGGAAACGAAAGATGATGCATCATGGTAGACTAGGCGATTTCTAGATTTGATGTCATCCCATCATGAATGATTGCATATACAAGGATGAGACATGGAGTGATGACAAACAAGATGAATAAGGAGTGCATGAAAAGAGACTTGTTTGCGAACGGACGAACACACGAAGTGTACCAAGTAGCAAGCAGAGAAGACAAATGCACATGCATGAACTATCAAGCGAACACCAATACCATTGAAGACTCCACAAACTTTGCCATGTGGAGGTGAAGCTATGGTACACCATGGGTGCACTCATCACTCAAAAGCACAACAACTTGATACAAACAACACATCCATCATGTGCATACCTGCAGCGTCATGTCAAGTTGTGTCATGAGTCGCCTTGGCCACATCACTACTTTGGGTCATAATTGCGTAATCAATGTAATGTAACATGGAAGTCGAAGATACCCATGGATGAAGTCAAAGAGTCATGTAACTTGAAAAGTCATGTAAGTCAAACAGTCATGAGGGAATTTGAATAGTCACAAGGGTCAATTTCACCCTTGGTTATATAGACCCCTCCTTTGTACATGCAAAAGACATTTCACCTTGGCTCCTCCCACATAGCCTTGAGAGTTTGTAGTCTTTTCTTTGAGGAGAAAGAAGTGGCTCCAAGCCCCACTATCGTGGTTAGTGATGTAATGGTGTATGAATGTGTCTTGGAATTTTATCTTAATTCAGAATCCTGTTAACAGGGCAACACGTTTTCACACATGTATTGTATTTGTTTGTAGTACTATTCTTTGGACACTTGTAATACATGTTGCTTTAACCTGTATTAAGACAATTGAACTATTTTGGTTGTTTTAATACATATGTTGTTGGAAATGTGTTGTATTAGTTGTTAATGTTATCTCGCTTGTGTGGACTATTCGCTTGACACTCAACATAATCATTCTCGTAAACTTGTTATAACGACTGTACTCATGTGGACTATTCCGTTTGGTGTTGTATATGCTAAACAATGTAAACTTTGAAATGAGAATTGATACGATTACCCGTTTTGTTGAGGTAGCAAAAAGTCAACCGATTTTGAAAAGTGGTGATGCAAAATACACTTTTTTCAAAGCATATTTTTGACACTTTAAATTTTCTTATCTATTAAATATAAATATTTTTTTTTAAATGTTAGTGATTTTCATGCTGATTTTGAAACATCTTGATGCAGCATCAACCCTTTTTTTAGAGGCCTTATTTTTTACTGTTTAAATTTTATAATGTATTAAGTGTGGATATTTTTTTAAATGTTACATTTTTTTACACTTTAAATTTTTTTATGTCAAATTGTTTTTTAAATTATGATTGCTTAATAAATTTCCTAGTTGTTTTATTTCTCCTTTTTTAAATGTTGATTACTTAAAAAAAATGAATATATCAATATATATATATATACATATATAATATATATACTAGATAGTATAAGAGAAGACGCAATATACATAAATATATATATATAGATATAGATACAATAGATAAATAGATAATAGATAGATGATATATATATATAGATAGATAGATAGATAGATAGATAGATAGATAGATATCCATGGAAAGCTTGCACAACATTGAGAACAATAATTCCCAACTCCTCCAAAGAATTTGTTACATCAAGCCCATTTACTTTACCTTTCATGGTTATATTTCTCATGATTGTCCTGCCATTGTCCATTTATCCCTATGGACCCAACTAGCACAACTAGCTATCATATTCTTGCCTTCAACTACCCTTTATTCATGCGTCATGCTTCATCTAGATCTTATATTTCCTATTGCGTACCACTCAACTCCCTAAGCTCCATTAGCTTTCCTCTTTTCCCCAACCAATCCCTAAGAACCTCAAAGCATAAAATAAAAGAACATGTAGAAAGATGAAGAAAAACATGGGAAACCAAACAACAATACAACAACATAAACAAAGTGGCATGGCGATGTACTAGTCACAGTCAAAATTGTAAATCAAGCACAAATAAACTATGAAAAACTGAAAGCACAAAAATTTTGATAGAGACCATAACTCAATCCCCATGAGTTCCCAGAACTTCCAAGGGTTCATAAATAAAAGCTCATCCCAAGCCTTCTCAATATTTTATGGAAGTCTCGTTTTCCATGTGATTCCCTACATCATACATACTACCATAAACACATAATTGTCAATGCATTAATAAATATAATGATGTACCAGTTACCCTACCTTGATGTACCAAGCACATTGTTGTGCAACTGCACATGCACACATCATCTCCCAAGGGATTTCAATTCCTTTGATGATTTAAGTTATAATTGGAAACCAACTATTATTCCTGCATCTGATCAACCATCTCCTATGTATCTTCCCTGACACCAAAGTTATTCCTTGCACTTTAACTTTCTCTATTGCTCGGTTCCAGAAAATGAGCTTATTCTGCTTCAAGATGCATTGAGGCTTTAGTTGGAACCCTCCCTCTGGTTCCAACTTCCATCTCAATGATGGATGCCTAGTGATTTTCCTATCTATTATCAACTATTGCATAGGTCTAGGGAAAGCTCTGACCTACATCACTAACTATTTGCACCTCATATGCATTGTCTATTTGAGGCCTAACACCTTGATACGATGGAAAATCCTTCTTGTGATGATATCTACCAAAAATCCAACACTTCAATGGTGCCATTTCCTTTATTCTTCTACTCCATAGGCTGAGACCTATGTCGTTTCTCAAATGCATTAAAGCACTTCTAAGAAGCCACATTTTCCTTCTCACCTACATCCTAAAATCTTCCTTACTTCTCGATCCATTTTCCTTTACTCTTCTCACTACCCTTCTAGTGACACTTGAACTCAAGCTTGTACTTTGGTTGTTCATAGCGATGCTTTAACTTATTGATGAATTCATCCAATGACTAAGGCTCATCAAGCTCAATATTGTATTTGAATTATAATGGAAATATACTGATGAACCTTTGGATATTTTCTTTCTCATCCTTGAGGTATGGCATATGTCTCAATAACTCTAGAAATATGGTTGTATATTCATCATCTGTTTTGGAACCCATCCTGAGCTCATAGTATTCCTTGGCTTTTCCATCATATTATCTTTCAGACATGTACTTCTTCTTGAAGAGTATTTCAATTCTTCCCAAGTTAGCTCCTCTTCCTTGATGCCTCTTACATGCTTGAGATATTATCACTAGATATATTATTTTCCTTTGAGATTGAAAGTAGCTATTTTGGCCTTCATATTCTTTGAGTAATCATGAATCCTGAAAATTTCCTCGTTATAAGTAGTCATGCTTTTGCATCTTTTGACCTAGTCATCTTACCATTAAAACTAGGAGGCTTGGCTTTCATGAATTCTTATGGAAAATACCCTTTCTCACTCCTCCTATAATGACACTAGTGGTGATGGTAAGATGTCTCCCTAAAGAAAATATAAAATAAAATATGTGTGTATTATCCCTCATGTCAGGTGTACTCAAGAGTCTGCCACTCTTTACTGTATCACCCATGTCCATCTTGTACCTTTTCTGATACCTTCTTCCATCTACACCATTATTATTTTCTTCCTGTCTATCTCCATGAATGATCCCTAACCATCCTTGCTTCTACAAATTTGAAAGGATTTGAAGAATAATTGCATTAACCTTAGCTCGATTTTCTTGAGATTTCGAAAGCCTTTTCTGTGCCTTTGTTATGAAACCAGCTCAAAAAAAGATAGAAAAAAAAGATAAACACCTTAGAATTCAGCCTCTTCAAGGGGGCAACCTCCTTTACATTACACAAATTAACAATTCTTGGATTATACAAATGACAAGGCCTCCTTTTTATATATAGGAGTCTAAGGGGTCATAATATAATCAGAGCCGACATAACAACAATAATGTAAGGGCACAATAATAACAATAAGAGTCTGTAGTCTTTTCTTTGAGGAGAAAGAAGTGGCTCCAAGCCCCACTATCTGGTTAGTGATGTAATGGTGTATGAATGTGTCTTGGAATTTTCTCTTAATTCAGAAGCCTGTTAATAGGCCAACACGTTTTCACACATGTATTGTATTTGTTTGTAGTACTATTCTTTGGACACTTGTAATGCATGTTGCTTTAACCTGTATTAAGACAGTTGAACTATTTCAGTTGTTTTAATACATATGTTGTTGGAGATGTGGTGTATTAGTTGTTAATGTTATCTTTCCTGTGTGGACTATTCCGCCGGACACTCAACATAATCATTCTCGTAAACTTGTTATAACAACTGTACTCGTGTGGAGTATTTCTGTTGGGTGTGTATGTGCTAACAATGTAAAGTTTGAAATGAGAATTGATACGATTACCCATTTTGTTGAGGTAGCAAAAAGTCAACCGATTTTGAAAAGTGGTGATGCAAAATACACTTTTTTCAGAGCATATTTTTGACACTTTAAATTTACTTATCTATTAAATATAAATAATTTTTTTTAAATGTTAGTGATTTTCATGCTGATTTTGAAACATGTTGATGCATCATCAACCCTTTTTTTTAGAGGCCTTATTTTTTACTGTTTAAATTTTCTAATGTATTAAGTGTGGATATTTTTTTTTAAATGTTACATTTTTTTACACTTTAAATTTTTTTATGTCAAATTGTTTTTTAAATTATGATTACTTAACAAATTTTCTAGTTGTTTTATTTCTCCTTTTTTAAATGTTGATTACTTGAAAAATGCATATATAAAATATATATAATATATATATATATATATATATATATATAATATATATATATTATAATATATATATATACTAATATAATGGAAAAAAAAATATCATGATAAAAAAATGGAAAACAAAACAAAAACAAAATTAATAAATTAAGTAATAAAATACAAAACTAAAAAAAATAAAAAAAAATAAAGAAGAAACTAGATTTAAAAGAAAACCTAGAAAATTAACAAAAAAATTAAAACGTTACAAATAATTTATAAACAAAATTTAAAACTACTAAAATTAAATGAAAAACATTTAAAAAACACAAGAAAATGATAATAAACCTTAAAAAAAAACCATCGTGCCCTAAGGATCTCTGATGAAAAGAGCTTTGAGAAAAAAAATCCCATCTCCTTAATGTCTTTGTTGAAAATGGTTACGGTAGATACCTGGGTCAGAAGGATTTCCTCAAAGTTGCCAAAAATACGTTAACTAAAAGAGAACCTAAAGAGCGGGTCCTAGGTGTCCATCTTCCATTTGTGCAGGGGACCACTGATAAGATTGCAAGGATTCTTAAGAAACATAATGTTCCCTCGACCTTTAGACCCCTTAACAGCATTCGTAAGTCCCTCAGATCTATGAAGGATCCTATCGACCCTAAGGACATGAAGGAGGTATATGTTATTCCTTGTTCCTGTGGGACCCCCTATATTGGTGAGACTGAACGCTCCATTAATCAGAGGATTAGTGAGCACACAACTAACCTTAAACATAGGAGAACCAAGTCTTCCGCTTTAGCAGAGCATGCAGAAAAAACCAAACATCATGTTTGTATCAAGGAGGCCAGTGTTATTGCTAGAGTTTCACAATCCATCACCGAAAATTTAGGGAAGCCCTTGAGATTGAAAAAAGGCGGAGCAATCTCAATAGAGAAGACGGCTGGAAGATCAGTAGTTGCTAGATCCCAGCCCTCACTTCGTAGTCATGTTCTTCACTTCCTCCCCTCCCTCCTTTTATAGCTTGTTCTAGTTTTCTTATAAGTTAGTTTCCCCTTGTTATCCTTTAACCTTCTCTCTTTTGCCTTTGTTCTTTGATCCTCTTTGGTGGGTTGTTTATATAGTATGAGATATTTTAATAGCATTTAGTTTAAGTATTAGTTATATACTAAAAATTTTAACTTAATGAATAAAAGAAAAATAATTACTTTGATATTGAAATCGATCTATAATTAATATAATTAAACAATTTAGCAATTAAATAAACAATTAAAAAAATTTAAATTTAAATATAAAGATTTTGTTTAACATATATACTTAAATTAATATATATAATATATATTATATATATATATATAAATATATATATATATATATATATATAATATATATATATATATAATATAATATATAGATAGTAGATATAGATATAGATAAGATATAGAATAGATATAGTATATAATAAATTTAAAATAACTAGCATTTGCACCAGATGTTGCAAAGAAAACGTCGTAAGGCATAAAGTGCAGAAATCCATTATCCATGTAGTGTGTGCATTACTCAACAAGGTGGATCTCTAAATTTGTTGCAAACATTTATGTTGTTGCATTGCTAATTTATTTAGAATAATTTACTACCTCCTCTTGGAATATTAAATTTCTTATCACCCCATGATGACAATCCCTCCAATTATTGGCATCACAATTTTTTCCACTTTAGTGGGTTTACCTTCAACATAAAGAAACATGAATTTGAGTCACTCAATTAAAAAGAAATTGCTATTTATCAGGTTTTGAGTAAAAACAATTAATAACTCATTTACAACCCATTAAATATTTACAACCTTTTAAGCCTTGTATTTATAACTCATATTTATAACCCTTTAAAATGAAACTAACTATCTATATTTTTATTAATAATAAAAAGAATATTATTTATAACACTTACACTCACATGCTACTCCTATATATTTATCTTATATTTAATATTCACTGTCCATCAATTGAATAACAAGATGTAAGCTCAACTTAATTGCACCTTTAAAAGGTGACTTAAAAGTTTAATTGGTATATGTTTAAGATTTGGTATATGTTTATTAATTCACTCTTGACCAAAAATTTAAAAGTTAAAACCAATGAGAGTTTGTACAATAATTATATTAACTTTTTTATAATTTTCAAAGTAAAGTACTTTCAGAAAAGATATAACTTTTATTTTTATATTTTACTTTACTTTGGGCACATTTTTGACATTGAAACCAACCTCATTATTAAATGAATGATAGCCATTATACAAATATTGCATTAATCACTTTCATCACAATGTTCTCCCATGTTAATATCTACTTCCAACTTTTGTTGAGGTAAAAATTATAATCAAATCAATCTGGTCGATTAAAATAATTGGATACTAAAGTCAGTTTATAGTTTAAAAAGTTAACTCTTAACACAATTATTAATAATAACCCAATTGTTTTAGCAATTTATCTTTTTTCTCATCACTACCATCTCCATCTACCATCTCCATCGAAAGTCATGTGGAATGGAGTGCATTAGTTTATACTCAACCAATTTACAACAAAACCAGAATTGTGCCTCAAAAGTCTGGAAGTACAAAACCAGAATTGTGCCTCCAAAGTCTGGAAGTACAAAACCAGAATTGTGCCTCCAAAGTCTGGAAGTTGAGATCACATGAGATGGTCATAGGATGTGCATTCAGCCTAACCCGAATGATATTTATGTTGCTGTCACTCTTGATGATCGCTTGCCTTCCATTGCATCTTTCTTCAATTTACAGCTTGAACATAGAAAGGAGCCTTCCCAAGAGCGCATATTTCTTGAAAAAAAGGATCCAGCATGCACAAAAATGCCCTCACTAGGTGTGATGTCAGTACAGACAGCACAGGCGAACAATCCTGATACTGTCTGCACCGTATATTCCGAGCCCAGCCTGCAAAGTCAAATACTCAATTATTAGCATGACAAACTTGCAACAAAATGCATTCTACAATATTCTTTACAGCTAGTTTTTATTTCAGTACATCACGTGGAAAAGCAAGGATTTAATCCTTCGTAGCTGAGACAAAGATATACAAGGCCATAACAGAAAAAGGCCTCCTTTGGACTTCTCTTACCTCAGTATAAATAACATACCAAATCCTAAAAGGAAGAAAACACCATTCTATATTGCCAAACTCCGAGGAAGATCTAGATGAAGAGGAGAGGGAAAAGATCCCTGATTCACCCTATACAAAAATGCTAAGACGATTTTCGATATCTACCTCATCCAGAGAGTAAACTATTTGTATGTTTTGAATTGTGTTCGAGTTTGTGACACTGGTCACCTCCATCTATTACTCTATGAATCTTTTGTTGCTTCTTCCATGCCAAACATGCTTGTAAAAGAGAATAGTAATTCTGACCGGGAGATATAATGAACATTGTGACAGCCAGAATTGAACTCAATTCTCCATCCTAGAGTAAGGAGATGCATTTTCTCTTTTATGCGAGTTTGATTCTTTACAGTCTTGTCCAACTTAAGATTATAGTTAAGGGGTGCCCAAGGACAATCTTGAACATCAAAGGTTTCTCCTTTGGCAGGAGACTCCCATGATTTAGTTGATATGCACCCTAATACCCCAAAAAACACATAAGAAATAGATTAATGTTTTTACTAAGGCTGAACCGAGTTAAACTAAATCTGTTAACAGGAAAAAGATTATTTAAAAAAAAAAACAGATTGAAAAATTGAAAATTCAAAAATGCCAAAATATAAGCAAGCATTACCCATGCATAGCCACAATTCAAATTTGCAACACAATTATCTAATTTTAATAAAAAATTGTAAACATAGATTGCCCACATTCAAGGAGCAGCAACTCAGATGCAGTTTATCATGCTTTGTTCTGAATCCAATGATAAGTCCGTGTTTACAAAACATAATCTACTGCAAGGATGCTAAGCTAGAAATGTCTATCTACCTTTCAGCGAGCATTGCTGACCCCTCCTCAAAGATTTCTTGGACAATGTCTATATTTTGCTGCTTTTCAACTGACTTAGACGATGAATCAGTGGATTTCCTTCTGAAAAAATTGTAAACATAGATTGTCCACATTCAAGGAGCAGCAACTCAGATGCAGTTTATCATGCTTTGTTCTGAAAATTGATACTAAACATTATATACTTACTATGAAAATAAAACATAAAAGAAACCTTTAAATTTCAACTGTAATTCTACTCATTGACTAGGTGGAATTAACGATAATAGCTCAAAAGAAAAAACAAACTTTAGAATTAGGATATTCCCTCATTCAATGACACCCTTCCATCTTAATTTGAATAAATCAAAATGTTAACTATACTTTAACCATATTTGTGATTTGAATTAAAAAATTAGCTTTATTTGAAATAATTTGCAGTTGTGTTGAAAAATACTAAACATTCAATATAATGTAAAAGTAGACACTAACGGTTCTTATTTTACAGTATTTTATAATGTAAAAGTAGACACCAAATAAGTTTATTGTGATGGGAAGATCTGGCTAAATAATTTCTAAGAGCCCCCAGGCACAGAGCCATCTCCACACTGAAACATAGCACCCAAAATTTGTCCCAAACAGGGAATATCCCATTTACATTGCTTTTGATTCCTATTTGAATGTACCATTAGGCACCCAAAATTTGTCCCAAACAGTGAATATCCCATTTACCTTGATTTTGATTCCTAATTGAATGTACCATTAGGATGCTCCTTTTGCATATAAGGTGTCCGAGCCATAATCCTTAAAATCCTGCGCACAGATCCAATCTCCAGAACGGAACATAGCCACCCAAAAAATTGTCCCAACCCAGTACATATCCCATCCGCTTTTAACTCGATTGGGGACCTTTGTGGCAGAGACCAACAAAGTCAATCCCACTCATATTTGTCTCATGCAGGGAGAGCCCAAACTTTATGCTGTAATGGATTATCGTTAGGCACACAGCATTATCTTCGAAGAATGGATGTCTCAAAGTTCTCCTGGTTCAGAAGCCTGGGGACCGATGATGCCTGGCACCCGAGACCAACGAAGTTGATAACAATCCAACATTGTCCCATGCAGCAAATCAGAATTCTCATGATTTCTATGCACCATATTTATGAAATTTGGGACCCTCTAAGAAGAATGGATGACTCAAAACTTCTGAAGCTTTCAAACGTTCCGAAGGCTCAAACTTGAGAAGTCCTTGCAGCAAGTCTATAAGTAGACCAGCTGAATGGTCCACATGCTCCATGATCAAATTCTGCAAAAAGGCATATTTAAATGGAAAACAGTTAGCCATCAGTTAGCCATCCAAAGACAATGTAAATATCGTGGAACCATTCTAAGATGTGTAGGCACATGAAATAAAATAGTTAGGCATACTCTTAGCTTCCTAACTGCTCGCATACTATCTCTGGAAGGAGCCATTCTAAGATGTGTAGGCACATGAAATAAAATAGTTAGGCATACTCTTAGGGGGCTCAACTTCTTAACTGCTCGGATACTATCTCTGGAAGATGCTCCTTCTGGCCAGTAACCTTTTTCCATGCCGAAAATATTTTGCACTTTTGCGACTGTTTACAGGGTGGCATTGAATGTTATGGTTTACATTAAGCATAGGACATTTAGGACCTTTACAACAACTGAAAAGCAAACTGAGCCACCATTTCACTAAAAAACGTCAAGGAACTCACTCTGCTTTCTTTATCATACAATGTGGCAATGGGCCCAAAACCCTTTCCATCATGGCAACATGTTCCAAATTCTCATGGGTTTGAAATAGTGTCTTTCCCTGCATGTTTAATATGCAACTATGATAAATATATTTCTAATTTACAATGGATTAAATATCATCTTCAAAAAATGAAATTGTATGATAAATTACCAAGCAAAGCTCCACAAGTATGCATCATACACTCCAAATATCAGAAGGGTAGCTCCATCCAAGTCCTGTCAAGAATTACAATGCAATTGGATATAGGTTCTATTTAATAGCTCATTTGAACATTGGAATGTCACTCAAGTGGTAGATCCTACTAGGACGTCTTTCCAAGCTTACCCAATATAACTTCGGGAGCTCGATAATGCCTTGTAGAGATCACTGACATATGATCTTCTCCTTCGAAAGTGGTACTTCCAAAATCAATCAACTTTATTGCACTTGACTTTGGCAATCTGTTGCATATTTATTGTGATGACTTCTCCAAACCCTTTGAAAACGGATACTAATCAGAGTTTGTCGCTTGGAATGTATGAGGATATAGAATTAGAGACACAGATCAGAATTCTCATGATTTCTATGCACCCTATTTATGAAATTTGGGACCCTCTAAGAAGAATGGATGACTCAAAACTTCTGAAGAAACTTGAGAAGTCCTTGCAGCAAGTCTATAAGTAGACCAGCTGAATGGTCCACATGCTCCATGATCAAATTCTCCAAAAAGGCATATTTAAATGGAAAACAGTTAGCCATCAGTCAGCCATCCAAAGACAATGTAAATATCGTGGGACCATTCTAAGATGTGTAGGCACATGAAATAAAATAGTTAGGCATACTCTTAGCTTCCTAACTGCTTGGATACTATCTCTGGAAGGAGCCATTCTAAGATGTGTAGGCACATGAAATAAAATAGTTAGGCATACTCTTAGGGGGCTCAACTTCCTAACTGCTCGGATACTATCTCTGGAAGATGCTCCTTCTGGCCAGTGCAACCTTTTTCCATGCCGAAAATATTTTGCACTTTTGCGACTGTTTACAGGGTGGCATTGAATGTTATGGTTTACATTAAGCATAGGACATTTAGGACGTTTACAACAACTGAAAAGCAAACTGAGCCACCATTTCACTAAAAAAACGTCAAGGAACTCACTCTGCTTTCTTTATCATACGATGTGGAAATGGGCCCAAAACCCTTTCCATCATGGCAAGATGTTCCAAATTCTTATGGGTTTGAAATAGTGTCTTTCCCTGCATGTTTAATATGCAACTACGATAAATATATTTCTAATTTACAATGGGTTAAATATCATCTTCAGAAAATGAAATTGTATGATAAATTACCAAGCAAAGCTCCACAAGTATGCATCGTACACTCCAAATATCAGAAGGGTAGCTCCATCCAAGTCCTGTCAAGAATTACAATGCAATTGGATATAGGTTCTATTTAATAGCTCATTTGAACATTGGAATGTCACTCAAATGGTAGATCCTACTAGGACGTCTTTCCAAGCTTACCCAATATAACTTCGGGAGCTCGATAATGCCTTGTAGAGATCACTGACGTATGATCTTCTCCTTCGAAAGTGGTACTTCCAAAATCAATCAACTTTATTGCACTTGACTTTGGCAATCTGTTGCATATTTCTTGTGATGACTTCTCCAAACCCTTTGAAAACGGATACTAATCAGAGTTTGTCGCTTGGAATGTATGAGGATATAGAATTAGAGACACAGAGACCAGAGAGTAAATGTGTTGAACCAAAGAATGAGCCATTATCAAGTAATTATGTTTTGAGAATACAACCAAAACTGTTAACCAAGAAAAAATTGTTTCTCTTGCCACTGAACTACCTTATATGGAATCTTCACAATGTCTGAAGAAACAAAAAGTGTATTTTCTGGCTTTAAATCTGTGTGAATGAGCTTCAAGTCATGCATATCTGCCAATCCAGATTGTTATTAAACTCAAATGAATATCGCTTATAATGGATAGACATTTTCTCAGGACCTAATTAATAATAAAGATCATATATGCAACTCCGAAATGATAATATTACTGATCAGCCAATAAAGCTCTCTAATAAGGGAAAAATAAGTGAAGTTACATACATGCTACAGACTGCAAAAGTTGCCTGTCAACCTCCTTAACAAGATCAATGGGAAATGGGCGATAGTTATTTTTCTGAAGAAAGTCATATAAGCTTGGCCCAAGTTTTTCAAAAACCTGTTAAGATAATTTACATTCATCAACAAACTTAAAACTTCTCTAAAAACAACCAAAAGAAGATCTTTGAGAGGCCATTTAAAATGCCTAACATTCACTAAGGAAAAAAAATTAAGTTCTGCTGAGAACTCACGATACACGTGTGATTCCTATAGTCAAACCAGTCGCGCATTTACACACAACTGTATCAAACAAGTCACGCACATCAACCGACCAATGAGATACTATAACTTAAGGAGTCTAAAGCAAATAATCACTCAGAATGGCTATATCTATTAAAAAATGTGGAGTGATTAACTAAATGGCATATCTCGACAAATATTCATTCTTTCATACCGTGTACCAGTTCTATCATGCTTGGCAACTTCACGCACCACATCAATTTCAACTATTGCTGCCTCCCGGTACTTTTGTAGGCCTCGAATGATTTTAATAGCTACAAAGTCCTTCGATTTTCGGTCCCAGCATTCTAAAACTTGGCCAAATGTCCCTATAAACATTGACCATATTCCAATCAAATAAATTCATTGGACAAATCTAAGAAAATACCGAGAGACCTTATATATCCTAGATTCTTACCTTCGCCCATTTTACTGAGAATTTTATCTGTAAAAAGGATAGCAAAAGAGAAATTAGCCAAATTAGCAGGATAAATGGGGGGCAGGGCTATTGTAGAAAAATATTTTGTCATCAACAGTGGGCAAAACCCCTCGAAAATAAGATTACCAACAATACTAGAAACATGTCATTACATCGTGGGGTCAAATTCTCTCCGAGTTCAAATATGTAATGGCCATCCTTGTCATCATTATGCCATCGAGGGGAGGCATTGCGGGAGGATCTTGCTTTGAATTTCTTGGTCAGAGATGAAAGCTGACCATGGTCTGAGGAGATGGAGGGTTCTGCCCCTTCTCCATTTCCATTCCCGATCCCAACATCTTGCCCACTAGATACTAATGTTGGCTGAGCCTACACATAGCCGTTGATTCATTTTCTATTCAAAATGAACAGTAGAAAATCCTCTGACTATTATTATTACCAAACCAGCAATACCAGGGGATTGAAATGCAAATCTCACATTGTGAGTAGGTATTTTTTCCCTCCAGTAAATGGTTAAAATCAGTACAAATCAAGAGCTTGAAACAAATCTCCTCCCCACTGGGACCGTTCTGCGAACAAACCAAAATGGAAATACATACCCTGATGCCGAGCAACCATTCTGTAGCGTCGAGCCAGGGCAAGCGTCGATCTACTGGGTCGGCACCACCTTCACTTCAGTTCATTGATGATTAGAAATAATTATTTGCAACCGCAATGATGATCATCCGAAATGTTAAGATTAATCCTTTGCTATGATCCTCAACCTTTGGCAATTACATATAAAAACAACTCTAAAGAAAAGAGGACGCTGAAAGCAAAGAGACACAGCCGGTAAATATGTACACTGCCGTGGAGCAGGATCACCGAGACGAAAATTCAAGAATCGTTTCAGTTTCATGAACAGTTTTTGATTAACGAACCAATTTTGTTCAATCCTCTAACACCACAGATCTACGGTAAATAATAAGACATGGCATCTGCTAAGGTAGTTGATTTCAAATGGAAACGCCTTACTACGTAAACATTATTTTCCTATTTTTATAACTCTAAAATTTTAAATATATCAATATTTAATATTTTAGATATTCAATATTAATATTTATAATAAACATAAAACGATTTATAACACCATAAAAAAAATAAAATAAATCATTTACCCAGATGGATCAACCCTTTTGATGAGCATGCATAGCAGAATCTGACCATATATAAATTTAACCATTTCATTAAATTTGAATCTACATTAAATTAACTTACGAAATAAAACATACTTTCATTATTTTATAATTCTAAAATTAAATATATAAATATTTAATACTAAAATAAACTTAAAACGATTTATAACAAATAAAATAAAATAAATCACATGCCGAGGTGGATCAACCCATTTGATCAGCATGCACATGCAGGTTTATCTATCTAGGAGTGAATCTGTAGCTGATTGTCTCTCTCACTGTGAATTAATGTCGGAGTAAAGTAACCTATAAACTCGGAGTAAACTAAAGTAACCTATAGGCTAGTGATCGATAGATTTGAATGACATGTTTACTTAAGTTGTCTTTGTTTTAATCTATACCGTTCCATAATAAGTAAATTATGATAGTTAGCTGTTTTTAAAAATTTGTTATTAATAATTTAATTTCTTGAAGACATAGTCTCGGACAGTTCGATTATTTTGTCAAACTTTATGGTTCAATATTTACTAGCTCAGATGCCATTTTGTTTAAATTAAAAAAAGCAACCCCTGAAAAGATACAGTAACAACTCTAACATATCGAATTACAACCATTCTACAGCTGTTAACTGGCACTAGGAATTGTTAGAGTTTTTTATTTAAATATTTTCTAATAAATAAATTTTTATTTTCTCATGCAGATTATAAAGGAAAGGCAGGCATTGAGGAGGAAGGTGGCGTTGCAAAAGCTGAAGGTGCCACTGATTTGGAAAAGCTGTGTTGAGGAAACCTGCAGGTGGCGTTGCAAAATCTGAATCTGAGGAGGACACCTGCCGGTTTTCTCAACCCACCTTTTCCAAATCACAAGCGCTTGGAGGACACATGGACTGCCGTCGCCAATGAAGACGTTGATCCAGTTAGTGATATTTTTCAGTTGAATCCATGAGCAGGTGTGATTAGTAATAATATTGAGTGCCGTAGCTGTGATTAATTTTTTATCTTTTGGGTCGTTAAAACCATCTTTAATTATAATTTCCTCGTTACACTTTGACAGTGGTATCGATGGATTATCCATGAAGGCAACGATAAATGGAATGAAGGTGAACCAACCTTCTGGTAGCGCTCGCCTTGGACGTAAAGCGTTTCTGTGCTTTTAATGTACTGTGCAATTTACAGCGATCAGTATATCCAATATTAATGGATCTCAACACAGATTTATCGCAATCAAAAACGGATTAAATTAAATTTTATGTGGTGTAATTTTTGTGTTTTAAAAGTTTTGTATATTAGAAAAAAAGTTTATATATCCAGAGCTTAATCCTATGTTTAAAACAATGATAAAAGTAATACATCATAAAAGTAAAATTTATTATTGGTTTCTTTTTAGTATTTTATATCAAAACAGAAAACAATAATAAAAGTAATACATCATAAAAGTAAAATTTATTATTGGTTTCTTTTTAGTATTTTATTATATGAAAACAGAAGTATTATTAGATCTCTGCGCAGTCTTTCGCAGTCTATTATGCACGCAGATCTCTGCGCAGTCTTCCGCAGTCTAATATGCACGGAGTCTTCCGCAGTTTTCCGCTTTTGGTGACGGAATATCTTCTGTTCTTCCACAGTCTTCCGCGTCTTACGTTATCAAGTTTCACCGCGTTTTCTGTATCACATAATCACTGCGTCTCCTTTTCTCACGCGTTTTCTGTATCACCGCCCACGGCAACCAAATTACTGCGAGGAATCCGCTGAACAATCAGAAAGCAAAAGACAATCGAATCCAGAAATAGTATTGACATCGTCGAATGTCAGATCTCTGCTCTCTGCACAACCAGTAATCGTGGGTGCTTCTATCTAAAAAATGCATGTCGTGCTCTGAAACGGTTGAAATCGTGCTATAATAGAAGTTTTGGCTTTGTAAGATCGTGAGATTACATTTTATTTCGTGCTATAATAAAAGTTCGGCTCTATTTTTTTGCTGTTGGGTTTTAGATCTAATTTTTTTTGCAGTAGTCTATAACGCGACTTTTTGAAAGCCTTTTCGGCGGATTTTTCTGGTCAAAATCCGGCAGCAATTCATTGGAATCCCAAGTTTGATAGCTAGTTTCTGCACAATCAATGGCTTCCACGGGTTTTCCAGGGCGCTGAATCCAAATATGCAGTTAAAAAACCATTTTAACTGCTAAAAATTAAGATTTAACCTCATTTCTTCCGCCGGATTCCGTCACCGGAATCTCCAAAAAGTCGCATTATAGACAACTCCATTTTTCTTTGGAATTTAGATCTAAATTTGTGTGATTAGATTTAGATCTAGTTTTCTACCTTATTTCTTTATGGTTGGGTTATAGATCTTGTTCAATTTTCTCCAGCTAGATCTAGATCTAATCTTCTATTTTATTTTTCTACGGCTGGGTTCTACAAGCAAGTAAAATATGGCTCCCACCTTCGAGAAAATAGCCGCTGGCTCAGTGCCTTCAGTGTCAGGAGGGCAAGATCCTACCCATATCCTCAGTGAAGCCCCAACTCCCACTCTCTAGGTGGTCCAGGCCTCACTCAATGAGGCTTTGAAGTTTTATAAAAGTGCCCTAATCTGTGGGTTCAATGGCTTTTGGCCGCTGCTGACAATTGGATCTCCCAGGTAAGGAAGCCTATCACTTCTGATTAAATTAATATCTACCCTTGTGCTAGGGGTTTCTCTATAGTAGATTTTGAAAATTCTGAAAGAAGACAATGTATTCTAGATTCCTACCCTTGGTTTTGGGAAAAGTAAGGCCTATTCATGAAGCCATGGAACCCATCATTCGATCCCTCAACAACAGTCGTAACCTCACACCAGTTTGGGTGAGATTACCAAGCAACCTCAACACCAGTTTGGGTGAGATTGCCAAGCCTACCCTTGTATCTCTAGAATCTCTCCTCGCTAAAAGCCATTGGAAATGCAATTTGGGAATTTTACTCCAGGTGACCAGAAACAGAAGGATATACCAGAACCACCTATGCAGGTGCCCAGAAACAGAAGGATATACCAGAACCACCTATGCATGCATTTGTGTGGAAATGGACTTCAACGCGGGATTCCCAACTGAAATAAACATAACAAGAAAGGACTGTGTGGAACCAAAAACTCGATTATGAAAGCATCCTTTTCCGATGTCGATCCTGCTTTGAGACATGCCATCTAGCAAAAAATTGCCCAAAAGCCTCCCAGAAAAATTCTGTTAGAAAAAACCACCACAAATCTACATGGAGGGAAGGAGCACAAAAAGAACACTACACTGTCATCAAAGAAGAATACTCTATAGAAAACTCTTAATCACAAGAAATCGGGCAAGAAAGAAACATCTCGCAAGACAAGCAGGGAGAAAGCCCCACCCAACAACAAAAAAATGAACTCTACAACTCTTCAAGCATCAACATATACGAGGATTTGAATACTGCACAAAGCATATCTCTTAGACCAAACTTCTTCTCCGACTATCTTCAAAAGGACGAGTACAATAGATCGCGAAGCTAAGACACCAATGTCCCATGAACTAGAAGAGATAAAGGAGATGCAAGATAAAGGAATCTGGAAGACTGTAGAGAAAAAAAAGAAAGCTAAAGCTACAACACCATTCTCACCAAAAAAAGACGAAGAGCCAGACAATTAATAACTAAAAAAATCTACAACACCATTCTCACCAAAAAAAGACGAAGAGCCAGACAATTAATAACTAAGAAAATTATAGGTCCGATAGACCAATTTGGTCTCAGTGGACGTTCACCACCACCATTATCATCGTCAAAAAAATAGAAGTATTATTCCATATCTATTATCAACAAATAATTGAGCAATGACAATTTAAATAAGACTTTATTATCTTATTTCTAAATCAAAAAATAAATAAAAATAAAAATTTAGGATAATAAAAAATATAAACAAAAATTAAATCTATATAAATATATTTATTGATCGGTGAAAATTTATATAATAATGATAATATTAGCTAATTGTAATTAGTTTTATTTAGTTAAATAAGAAAAAGTAAGACATTTTTTGTTTTTATTCTATTATAGTTAATTTTATGCTTTTATAATAATCAAAATAAAAAGTTAATTTTTGATCTTTCCCAAGGTTCACAATTTCCTTATGATGTTTTAATCATATTTATTATCTAGATCTTTTTATAAGAAATTTTTTCCTTTAATTTAGAGATGTTAATATTTTGAATTATATAAATATCTATAAAAAAAAAATCTTTGTATACTTCCCTATGACTTAGCCAAAACATAAAATTCTAATGTCATACTCACTAAAGAGTATGACATATTGCTTAAAATATTGAGATTAAAGGTTAATAAAATTATTTGCAAATCTCTTATATTTCTCCAAGATTTTGTATACCCAAAATTTACTTTCATATATCATAACCTAACTCTTAAGAAATTTAAAGGGGAGTATTTATTATGCCACATATAATGACCAAATGCTTTCTAATTGTTTTCAAGAAGCTTACAATATTTTCACTCACCCTTTATCAGTTTTACAATATTAAAGTACCAATTAAGCTTGTGATAAAAATAAATTGCAACATATTTATGTAAAGACATTTTCCAATTTAGTTTTCTAATATAACAACAAAATTCTATGTAATATTTTTGTATATAATTATCATAACCTTTATTTCTTATTGCTCATACACATATCATCATTGCTCATACACATATCAAACCCAGAGTGGGTTAGACATCCCTAAATATTCTTATTACGAAGGGCATACAAACAAACTCATAGTGGGTTAGACGTCCCTAAGTATTCTTTTTAGGAAAGACATACAGACTCATCACCATCACAACAATATGATTGTTATAAAGCTTGGAAAACAACAATAAGACCATTCATCACCATCACATCAATATCATTGCTGTGAAGCTTGGAAGACAACAATAAGACCACTCATCACCATCACAACAATATCATTGTTATAAAGCTTGGAAGGGTTAAACATCCCTAAGTATTCTTATTACGAAGGACATACAAACTCATAGTGGGTTAGATGTCCCTAAATATTCTTTCTACGAGAGATACAGACTCATCACCATCACGACAATATGATTGTCATAAAGCTTGGAAAACAACAATAAGACCTCTCATCACCATCAAAACAATATCATTGCCATAAAGCTGGGAAGAAAACAATAAGACCCCTCATCACCATCACAACAATATCATCGTTATAAAGCTTGGAAGACAACAATAATAGCCGTAAGGGTATCATCACTTGTCCCGAGATCTCCGGTGGAAGGCACTCACAACCCCTATGTGCATCCGCTTCCGCCGCCTCCACCAATAGAAATATAGGCCAAGGGTCTTCAAATATGATTGCAGGGTTTTCAGTCAAGGATTTAGTATTCTAATGTGTTTTCGCTAATGATTCATGATATTAATGTACAAAAGGTTGACTTCCATCATCTTCGCTGCACAGGGGCCGCTAACTTTTCTTCTGGACTTCAACATCGATCCGGGGAACGCCGGTTATGTATTACGTTGCTTAAAATTAAAATTGGTTGATTGATTCGGGCGAGATAGGTGTGTTTATTTATAATAGAATTTTATAATATATTTAATTATTTATTCAATTAAATTAAGTAAATGGTAGGTTTAATTCAAGATGGAAAGTTAATATTGATTTCAGAACCAGATAATTAACTAAATTTGGTTCTCATCGATGTTGTGAGACACTAACAAAACTCGTGAGTCTTGCCAAGTCCATCCTGAAATTAGTACTCAGTGTAACTCACCAAAACTTGCCTAGAATGCGCTTACTATTTTTGGGACAAAATTTGTTGTATGAATTTTATTCTAATTTTGAATATAACCAAGTTTCACCAAGTCTCAATCTCACAAGCTTGCCTTCTAATGTTGGAGTATTAACACTCCAATAATAAAAAGGAATGATAAAAATGTATACGATGGTTGCTCCATATCATTGTAACATCTAGATGTCATGATCAGGTTTTAGGTGCTTAAACCAAAATAGCTATCCGTAAAGTGAGAAATGATATGTTGTATAAGGAATGTATCACTGCAACAATAATGATTACTTCAATTATTTATTTCCTCTGATTATTTCTTTTTCTAAATTATCACATCTTTGGGACATAATAATAGAAGTTTTGTCACAACTTAACATTAAAGATTTATTAGAATTCCCATAGTGTAATGCTATGGTCAGGTTTTAGGTGTTTAAACCAACATAGCCATCCATAAAGTGAGAAACGATATGTTGTATAAGGAATGTATCATTGCAACAATAATGATTACTTCATTTATTTATTTCCTCCGATTATTTAATTTCTTAAATTATTACACCTTTGAGACAGAATAATAAAATTTTTGTCGCAACTTAACATTAAACATTTGTGAGAATTCCAATAGTGCAATCTTTAGCAGTATATATCCAAAAACACTGAAATCTACAAAGTACAAAAAAGAAATGAAGACCTAAATCAACATATAGTAAGTGTGAAATTGTACATTGAATTAGTATCAACATGCACGAGTGGTTCACAAATTAATCCTCAGAAAGTCTATTTGGATATTTCTTATTAGTCTCAAATTCTGTAATATTAAACATTGACTCCAACATTGAAGACAAATACAGGTTATTGATATCCTTCCTAGCTACATTGATCCATTGTTATTTCACCGATTTCCATCATTGCAGGTGTGTTATCTATTCTGACTACCACAAACCCAATCATCTTCAAAATCAAAATGAATACGAAATTTTTCTAGTGAGGTTTCATATTGTAATTTGCAAGATGACTTTAAAGAAACAATGCATTCATTCTCAGTTTGTTCAAATGCATTCAATTGTCTCAATGTTGTGGAGCTGAATTTTTCACCTTTTCCAGCTTCAAATGCATCTAGTTGACTCAATGATGTGGAGCTGAGTTTTTGATGATTTCTAGCTTCAAGGACCAGGTCTACCACTTCCACCTGAACATATAAATCAGATACTTAGGCAAAAGTGTAAGGAATGGAAAAATGGTGTTACCTTATTAACTAAAAATGGGCTCTTGTAAGGTGTTCTTTCTGTAGATGCAACCAGACTTTATCGCCCACTTAAAACTTGTGTGGCACCCAATTCTAATCATTTCGCTACTTGTACTTGGCATTTTCCACAATGTAGTGGTGATATATCGGCTTGTCGGGTAGAGGTGTTTCGTGAGTTAGATCGAACAAATGCTTGACTTGACAGTGCAATGGTAACCTTGTAGGTGACGAGAAGATGTTCCTATATTCTTTCATGACCACATCCCCCTACTTCTGCTATGTGGAGGAACCCTTCTTGAGGGCCATTGATGTCGCTACAATCTTTTGCTTACTTTGAGAGTGAACCAGACAAAAAATAAATTTCATAGTCTGGGAGATGATGTTACTGTCTTTCTTAGTAGAGATCAAAGAAGTGGTGGTAGGTGGGGCTATCTCCGCTATCCTATATAATTTATTACATAAATAAATAATAACAACGTGAGGCCTTGACTCATACACAACATATTGCTTCCACAAGTATGGTTGGCCTAATAATACATCAAAAACATCTAGAGGTGCAACATCACATAATATCTCATATGTGAAGGGCTTGATGTTGTAGGGGAGGCAGCACTACTAGTGAAATCAGAGATCTCGTCCTTGATGAAGCCAACCGATACTATGCCAATGTGGGTGTGGTGTAGTTGGTAGGCCCAACTGCTTCACGACCTCTACTGAAATGAGGTTCTTTTGGTTGCCATTGTTGACAATGAATTGCAGCGGTGAACCCTTCACCTACGTTTGTGAGTGGAAAAGACATTCCCCCTCCTTTGGATCTTCGAGCTCATTCTTTTGGATCTTAGCAGTGGAAACATTGGCATTGGGCTCTGCATCAATGATTTTCTTCCCTTTTTCATTCCTCTTGTCGGATTCTGACTCAAGGTCAGAACATGCATCTAATTCTGAAACCTTCAACTCGGCCATCAGTGACTGCTTGGTCTGACACTCACTTGTGTTGTGAGTGGGGCTCTTATTGAACTTGGACACTTTCATGTGTCCTTATTTGAATTCGTGGTGTTTTTCTTTTCTTGTGGCTTTGACGGGTTGTCTTCGGTCACCCCTCCTTGGATTTGTCCTTTGTTCTTCTGATTCACAGATCCAAAGTATCGCTTCTTTGTTTTAAACTTCTACTAGATCTTGACAACATATCGATATGTTGTGCTGAGCGAGGAGATGTCCAGGAATTCCATCTCATCTTGGATGTACTTGTGTAGGCAACTGCAGTACTTGAGTACCAAATGCAGCTTAGAATCCTTGATACTCAACTTTGTGCGAAGGGTATGAAAAATATTGGTAACTCCGACACGTCTTGGTCCCTTCCCTGCCGCAGTGTGGTCCACTTTATGTAGTTATTCTCATAATTTTTGACAGGGTATTATTGCTCCTTGATGGCATTCTGGAAAGAATTCCAAGTGGGTTCAGCTCAAAATAGTGAGGTCGTATTTTCATCCTTCTCCTCGTAGTAGGTTTCCCACTATTCCTTAATGTGGGGTGACTTTGAGAAGAGTGAAAGTAATCCTTTCCCAGCCAACGAAATCTTGAACAAAAAAATACCCTTCTAGTAGATTTAACCATAAACCTACAGCGTCTGCATCTATATGAACCTCAAATATGGGAATGTCAAAGTTAACCTGTACTTTAAAGGGTGTGGAACCAAGAGTAGTTGCTGGAAGTAGGTCTGTCGCCCCTGGCTAGCCATTGAAGGATCTGGGAAAAATTGTCCATCATCGCGTTCCTTTGTCACTTAAGGGCCTCATCGAGCAATATTTTGATAAGATCTCTTCCCCCCTCATCTTTCTTTTCATATGCCATGGGAGGTTGTTGGGATTTGTGGCATTACTCTTGTAAAGGATCAACCAGTTCAAGCCCTAATTGCTATATCCCGACCTGGTTGGGGACATGCAAAGAAAAATAGAGAAAGAGTAAATCGCTCTGATACCATTGATTCGAATTTAGACAGGAATGCAACAGATTACATATATGACCATAAATACAGAGATGAAATACAACTAACACTTCATTTCATTAATGTAAAATACTGAAATATGCTTACAAATAGAAATTGAAGTAAACTAGCTCATGCGATGGTAGCTTATCTCTTAGAAGAGACATGGTGGCTACATTCCTCTGAACTATCTTACAACGAGGCTCGAAGGCTTATTTATTGTTCAGAAACAATTGAAAATCATAAACATCTAAACACCCAACCCTAGGAGATGAAGCGCCAAACTATGGGCCCCATTTTGGGTAAATTGGTACATCAACTTCCCAGGGTCGTAACTTTGGCATACAATCTTCGTTTCACATGCACAATACCTCGTTAGAAATATCTATTCGAAGAATACAACTTTTACATTAGAAATAGAGGTCCATGAAGCCATGATGCTCCTAAGTTTCCCAAAAAACATCATTTAGGGCCCCAAAATTGCTCCAGAAGTTCACGACCCGAAAAACTGCCAAAAATAGTAAATTGTGCTACAAATAAGGAAATTGAAAAACTGAAAGAAATAGTTGTGGGGGTCCAAGTGGAATAAGTGAGTGGCCATCATCATCCACCTAGATCAGATATTTTAGAGCACGTGGCATGCCTATTGTGCATCGATATCCCTATCAACTTTAATTTTGATTAGGTGCTTGCAGAGCATAATGATAGTAGGGGAATGAAGAGGAGAACCTTATGCAAGTTGCAAGAAAACCTAGTTTTATCATTCATATTGTGTCTCTACTTTTGCTGCATATTTGGAAATTTATTTTAAGACAACATGACATGAGCTTACTCGATGGAAATCAATAGTGTCCCTCCAAATAGTAAGCATGTAAAAGTTGTGGATGTTAAGCCTGTTATCATTTCTAGAAACATTATCATTTTTCTAGCCAAAAGCATTGATGTTATTAATAGAGGATTTTGTAACTCCCAGGGGACTCCATATTGACAATATTCATTAGTGTTTTTTTTGCAAAGGAATGCAGAGGAATACTAATTCATGTGGCATTGGAGAAATTTAAAAATCTCGTCATATGCTTCGAGCTCATTAAAATTAACGATATTTTTTGTTGCAAGTGGGAATGTATCATGAAGTGTTAATCGATGTGTTTATGACTTTCCTCAATAAAGGGGGAGAGGGTTCCTAGTAGCAATGTATGTATTGAATAAAGACTTGGTAGAAAAATGTTGGATTCATTGGCCCAATCGAGGTTGTCCATATTAGGTGGACTTTCTAACCATAGGAAACCATGTATATGTGTAGGCTCTCTATGTCACAATTCATACTTGGGAAAAAAAGAAGAATACAAGTAAGAGTGGTGCATTGAAGTAGTGTACATAAAGGATGAATGTTGCGATCATCTCTACAAATTCTAAAGTTTCCTTGGAGATCATGATGGTTTGCATAGCATAATGCTTTCTCTTATTTTCAATTTTTTCGATAGGGAGGTTATGCACATCAAAATAATGAATAACAAGTGTTCGAGGGGCATTATTTGGAATACGATTTGTAAGAAAAATCTTCTTCCCATTCTTTGGAAAAGTAGAGTGTCCTTCCTTGATCCATTTAGTAATGGATGCTAGCTCATACATTTGTTGAGTTGAAAAAACAACTAGTTCTCTCATCAATTCATGTGAGATCAAACATATGAAATCATGTGGAATAACAAAGAGATCGTTTGACTCAATTATGAAAACTATGTTTTTTCACTTCCTGTTTGAAATTTCCTATCAAATTCCATCTTTTTAACCCCAAATACAACACACCTACAATAGACCATGAAAGGAATCAAAATATTAATTATTGAAACATTTTGACATTCACCCAACATATTTTTATTGCCAATTATTTCTCTAACAACTCTATCTCTCTTTGAAAATTTGATGTATTTTTCATATGGAAGTCATAAAAAATGTTTCTTAGTTGAGAGTCCTATGGGGTCATCTCATTCTTGAACTCATCAAGAACAGTAAGCACATCCTTGCAAAGTCTTGAGAGATATGGATGAAAAGCTTAGCTCTTTTGGCCTGACTATTAACCTACTCAATTTTCTACTTATCTTTGTTTGAGACATCCAAAAATTTCAAGGAAACTAAATATGATGTTGCAACAATGTCATGTATTAGAAGATAGAATTAGTTTAACATTTCTTTAGTTTTCATAACTAACCAAACATAATTTACATGGCTTCTATAGTCCTCCTATAGTCCTCCAGTACATATTTTGACTTTTGTAAAATAATATATAGTTCTTTGAGGCACAATAATGCAGTTGGAGACAATGGAACCCCCACATCTTTGACTTCTTTAAAAATAACATTGCAAAAACCATAATTTTTCCAGCAATGTATATTACATTTCTACTTTGGCAGCCTTGAGGCCTTTCACATTTCATTATTCATTCTACAAGAGGAATACATGATTGTAACAAAGATACAAGAGAAATGTCATTGCAAGTACAAATACAAGAACTCTTGAAGCGTGCTAATCCTTAAGTAGCCAATTATTAGCATGCAAGGTCATTTATTTCTCCACTAAAGACCACAATTTTATCATGAGTGGGTAAAATTATGTTGAGAATATAACATTTTCTCATGAAAGCCTAAGGTTTCCCTATATTCACAATTATATTGGATTTATGCTTTTTAACACCCAACTATAAAATGAATCCAAAATCTTCGATATTCACAAAACGCATTTTGGACTACTATTTGTACAATTTAACCCCAACATTACAATATAACATAAAACTACACGGCTTAAACTGAATTGAAACTATTTAACTTGGAACTCTATAAGTTAATCTATATTGGCTCAATTTACGCTCAAATAATGCTCTTATATATAAAATTGTAACATTTATCCTAGAGGAAAGAATTGGAAAAGATAAACCTAGAATATGCGCTTTTACACTAACTAAAACAATGTGACCTAAAATAAACTGAAATTACTACAGTAAAATCTTTATTTTTTAGTATCACACAAAAAAATATACTATATCACTTCAAATCTAGCTCACTAATAGTTTGTAGAGGCTATTCTCTGTTTTTTTGGATTTACACTCTTCCATCCACTATAAAAACACACATGTCTAATACAAATTATTATGACAGTATATTCAAAGTCAGCATACAAATCTTTTCTCCTTTCAAACCTAGGATTCCACCAAAAACACTACCATAACTGCAACATTTACGACATTGGAATTCAAAATTTTTGTCCTTTCATCCTAAGGTTTTCAATTGAAGGTTGAAATATTTTGAACACGTGAAGAAGAATATAAACATATTCGTACTTTATCTTTCATTGAAATTCTCACCACAAATGAAAATAAAAAGTTAGAGAAGAGGTATTAATCGGGCAAAAGCTATTTCGCTGGACAAGAAAAGATCCTTGATCGATCGAACAAATTTCTCGTCTAAAATATCTCTGTGAAAATTCAAAGAGAACTTCTTAGCAATGCAGCATACATATGTTAAATAAATGTAAGTCGCTTCTCTAGCTAAATATGGCATTTTGTATGGCATTTGGTAATTGATTTCCTTAGCAATTTAAAGGTCAAAATGAAATATCTCAATTTGATGACCATTTTTTCAATAGTTGTCTTGTGGAATACTTAGCTGACATTTGTCAAGTACTCATGGATAATTTCAAGTAGGAGAGTGTATGTGGATTCTATATTTGACTAAATATTTTGCATCCTTCATGTTCATGCCTTTTAGTAGTGTAGGTGTTGATTAACAAGTGCATACCCCTTCACAATGTTCAAAATCCTAACTTTCTTATTATTGAAAATGTTAGATAAAAAGATTGTCTTTTATCAATGTGACATGTTTTTATGGAGGTGATGTTTGTTCATTCCCAAATTCTAACCATCTAGTTCATGGTTTCAATTGTTCAGGGTGCCCAGGTTTAATTCGAGGAAATAAATGAAAATAAGCTTCGTTATTGGTTTGGGATACCCATATTTACCCACCATAACCCCTCAGAAAAGAATTTATATCAGCACAAAAATAGAATTCATACTTAGCGTGAAGTAATGAAAAATATTTATCCTTACCTACATTATTATTTGTTAACTTAGGCAATTCATTTCAGAACGTATTGATTTTATGTTTCATTTCAGAAGGTATTCATTTAAAAAAAATATATACTCCCAATTTTGTGATAGATGATGTATTTAACTAAGTGCTTTTTCATTTTGGGAAGCTTTAATACCCATTGTCAAATAATGTATAGAGAAATAATTCAATGTTTCAATTTATAAAACCAAACAAATAAAAAAATGTATTCATCTAACCATCTACCATGGAATTCTCCAACAAACCATGAGTGTGTTTTTATTGAGATGAACATAATTGATATACTGAAATTATTACTCACCACATGTACAATTGGTCTCAAGATTATTTATTTTACCAAATGTCTAAGATGTATATATAGAAACAATGAATGGATTAAAAGTCTTCAGTCCACGATGCAAATATTTGGATTTGTAGATTTCATTGACATCGAGATTTACTTAGTGACCATCCTCACTATTAGTAACCATGTAGTCGTAACAATAGTTAGATTTAAGAAAAATATAGTTGAATGAGTGAAAACTACTTATTGGATGCACTGATGTAAGTGTGTATACTTATGAATTTCTATCGGTTTCAGAGTTAAAGAAATAAAAAATTGGTTTTTTTGGTTGTGATGTCATGTTTTTCATGGTTTTTTGGTTGCGATGTTTTTGTAAAGTTGCTTTTTGGGTTATATACATTATTTTACTAGATATCTAAGATGTATAGATATCACTACTGAGAGTAATTAACATCTTTTATAAAGAATATAGTTGTTTGGGTTACATAAGTTTCTTGGATGACATGGACATCAACAAAAGATTTATTGGACGCACATATCACTCATCTAGATGGTGGAGAGAATGAGAGCGAAACTGAAAGAGAGTGTGAGTGTTTTCAATAGTGCGAGGTAGGGTAGAGGTGTGAATCTGAAAGTGGTTTATGAGAATGAGAGTGTGTACAATGAAGGTGGTGGTTGTGGTGCTCGTGCTAGTGATAGTCACACTTATTATATTTCCTTTCACGTAGCAAGACATATGGATGGGATGCACAAGTAGAGGAAGTAATGCATATAAATCCATGCACTTTCTTAGAGTTAATTGCTTTGTCGACTTTGTGAGAGCCATTTGTAGGTACTTCATTGCATGAAGAGGGGGAAGGAGGAGGCATCACCTAACACATGTATTTTATATAGGACTAGAAAAGACATTTAATAGCTTCCACTTGGCTAAAAAGTTGCCAAAAATGCCTTCCCACCCCAACCCTAGAGAGAAACACATATAGAAGTAATTATTTGCTGCAACAAATTATATATTTTGATAATATATATTTAAACTTTAAGTAAAATTATTTCATTTTTATAAAAAATAGATTAATAAATTATTGATAAGAACATATTCAAATATTGTATATAAAATTGAAAAAACATTTAAAACTACACAATAAAATTAAAAAATATATAATAATTAATAATGTTCAAATAAAAAAATCTCAATAATTTATCACTTAATTTAATTTTAAATAATCCAAAATTTTAACAAGAAAATCCATGAGTGGGTTTGCACCATATTTCATAAGATAGATAGCATGAGGAATTGAATCCCTTATTCACAAAAATCACACGAATTGAGAGAGGAATTGTGGTAATAATTATATCTCAATCATGAATCTCTATTGTTTTTCTTTCTTCATTTTGATCTTTTAAGCTCGAATAACTTTTCCCATTTAGCTTTTCCATTCTTTTTGGATAAATTTTCACTTCTTTTTATTTCTTTTCTCTTTTTTCTTGGGATGTGTTTTTGATTTCCTTTATAAAGGTAGTTTGAACATTCAAAGATTTTTGTTTTTTTAATGTATATTTTTGGTTAGTTTTGTTCAAAAATGTTGTTAGAATTACAAGTGTTCTCAAATTTAAAAATATATTGACTGCATTGGTAGTTTTTTGGTTCTAAATCCTCTTGTGGATTTCAAATATCATTTTAAATAACAAAAAATTACCGAGTTTTCTTTAGTGTGACTTTTTGGAATATTTTCTGGTGGTTTTTTTGCGGTCTAATTTCTCTAAAATCCGGCACTAATTTATTGAAGTCACATGTTTGATAGGTAACCCTTCCACAATTGAAATGCCTTAGGGGTTTTTCACTCCATTGAATCCATATATAGTAAAAAAAACCAATTTAAATAACCCAAATAAAGTTTGGAAAAGTTACACTAAAGACAAGTCCAAAACTAACAATTGTATCTGTAAATTTCAATAAAAAAAAAAACTTATAACAATTTGACTTCACCATATTACATAAATTGAGAAAACTATACATTTTCACCTTGGTTCAATATTAATATTTTATATTTATCATTTTATTAATTTTAAATAGTTTTTGTAAACCAACACTTTTTGGAAGCTTGTGAATCATAGAAAAATATTTTTGACCATATTTAGCTTTAACCATTTCATTAATTTGTAATCTACATTAAACTAGCATTTGCACGAGATGTTGCGAATGTCGTAGCGCATATCAAAGAAGAGCATAGATGAAATAAAATGTGATATGTTATGTGATCTAACTATAGACAAATTTGAATGAAAAATAACTATTAATATTAAATGTATTACAACCAAACAATATACTCAAAACAGAGGCGTGCGCAACATCCTTCCCAAGTGCTTAATCTAAGAGCATTAATTAAAAATTGCATCCCATACTAGACCTTTATCATTCCTTGCCTCTACCAGACTAAACCCTTCACCCTCATATTGTAGTGGTTCCACATCAATTTTTTGTGCTACTATTATGTGTTTCCATTTATACATGTCTCCATTAGCATAATCAAAGGGCTTGTTCTTTAGATAAGGATCTGTGGGAGCCCAAATTTCCCGTTCTACAATCAATTTTGCATCAGATGCATCCACAAATTATTCCCATGAAATATTGTTCCCTCGATACTTTAAAGACAACCCCTCATGTTTGTAAATGGCAATGTAAACACACATTATGCCTAAAACATTCATCAAGCTACAATGAGAGAAGCCAAATATGTGTGTTGGATGGTGAATGGACCAACTTAATCCTCTATTCTTTGCAGCCTCAAATACAGTATCTTTGAGAGTTTTGTAAAAATTAAGCACAGGTATTTGCGATTCTTTTCCACTACATCAAATGGACCAATGTAATGTTTCCCCCAGTCTGAATACAAATATGCTATAAATTCTCTGCATTAGGAAAGAGGGAATTTAACACATTTATCTTTGGATCTTCCACTAATGGTTTGAATTTTTCTCTGTGTAGAAAGAGGTACGAGTTACCGAAATAACAATAAAAGAGTGCAATATAATGAAGAAAAAACAACAATTCCAAATGCAACAAGATGCTTGTAATTTAACCTATCTAAATACGAGTTTGATAAAAACATGAATATTGTGAAGCCTAAGTATTCATATTCAGGTTTCATACCTGAACCATTTCTATGTTGTCAAAATACATAGTCCAGATTAAGATTAACAACCCAAACATACATATCATACTAAGTTTAAATGAATATGTGTTAATATTCATATTTATTACAATGTACCTTCAATTCACCTATACAGACAAAAAGTGTGTGTTATGAAACCAGCTCACAAAAAGATAGAAAAGATAGATCAATGCCTTAGAACTCAGCGTCTTTGAGGGGGCAACCTCCTTTACATTACACAAATGAATGACTCCTTGATGATTCAAATGACAAAACCTCCTTTCTATATATAGGAGTCTAAGGATTCACAATATAACCTAGTCGACCTAACAATAATAATATAAAGCCACAAAAATATCAATAGAGGGATTCTATGGGGCACAGTAATAACAATATGGGGACAATAGGGGCACAAAAATATTAATAAGGGATACAACAACAATAGTAATGGGGTAATCACTAGTATTGTAGGGACCTAACATGCCCCTCTCCTTCAAAAAAGTGTTGTCCTCAACACTTGACTAGTTTTGGATGCTTCTGTATAAAATTTTTATCCTCCCATGTGGAATCTTCAGTGGATAAGTTCTTCCACTTGATGAGATACTTCAAAATTGATCGATTTCGTAGTTGTCGAGTTCTTGTTTCTGTGACTACTTCCGGTTCCAATATATTTTTTCCTTCATCGTCAAGTTCTAGCAATATTGTTTGAACTGGGAGCTTGTCACCTATAACCTTCTTTAAACATGAAACATGGAAAAGTGGATGCACTCGAGAAGTTGGAGGAAGCTCCAATTTGTATGCCATAGTACCAATCTTTCGCAACACCTTGTATGGACCATAATATTTTGGTGATAATTTATTATCCTTCTTAGCTTGCTTAAGGGACATTTTTTTATATGGTTGTAGTCATAGGAATACCCAATCACCTACATCAAAACTTCTTTTGCTACGATGTTGATCTGCCTGTTGTTTCATTTTATTCTGCGCCAACACGAGGTTATCCTTTAAGAGTTGGAGAACTTGTTGTTGATGCTCGATGTGTTGTTCCACTGCTTGAACCTTAGAATTTTCTCTTAAATATGATGTGATGGATGGTGGCTGATACCCATAAAGTGCCATAAATGGGGTCATTTTTGTTGTTGTATGGAAGGAAGTGTTATACCACCGTTCAGCTAGAGGCAACCATTTGACCCATTGTGTCTGTTTATTAGATACAAAGAAACAAAGATATCCTTCCAAACATTTGTTTACTATCTCAATTTGCCCATCAGATTGAGGATGATAAGATGAGCTATGAGCTAACTTAGTACTAAGACAAGAAAATAATTCTGTCCAAAAATTTCCAGTGAAAATGGGATCTATGTCACTTACAATAATCTTTGGGTTTCCATGTAGATTTTGAATTGTTTCCATAAATGCACTAGAAATTGTACTAGCTTTAAATGGATGTGATAATGCACAAAAGTGTGCATACTTGCTAAGTCTGTCAACTACCACCATGATGACACTCTTTCCCACAGAATTGGGTAAACCTGTGATAAAATCCATTGAAACCTCTTCCCAACGTTGGCTTGGAATGGATAAAGGTTGTAATAGACCTGGAATCTTAATTGTTTCAACTTTATTTTGCTGGAAAACAAAACATTCTGCCACAAACTTTTGAATATCTGATTTAAGGCCCTCCCAAAAAAATTCCTTCTTAACCCTGTCGTAAGTTTTTAAAAATCTCGAGTGCCCTCCTAAGGGAGAAGTGTGCAATTCCATAAGAATCTTTTGTTTTAGCTGGGAATTCTTACAGAGGTATAAGCGATCTTTGCACCATAACGAATCATTTTTCCAGCTAAATGTATCAGACGTACTGGAATCTTGTTGTAGCTTTCGAATAAGTGCCCACAGTTCTTCGTCATTCTTCCATTCCTCCCTTGCTTCATTTATCCAATCTGGTTGGATAACACAACAATGCTTCCCATCCTCATCCTTTCTTGAGAGTGCATCTGCCACCACATTTTGCTTCCCTTTTTTGTAGATGATTTCAAAGTCATAACCCAACATCTTTGTGACCCACTTTTGTTGCTCTTCAGAGGATAATCTTTGTTCTAAAAAGTATTTAAGGCTATCGTGATCCGTTTTTACCTTGAAGTGTCTTCCCATTAGGTAGGGTCACCATTTCTTAAGTGCATGGAGTATTGCCAACATTTCCTTCTCATAAATAGCTTTGTGTAAAAAAAATTCCCTTTATTGGACGACTTTCAAAAGCAATGGGTCTTTCATCTTGCATTAGAGCAACACCAATTCCATTTCCTGAAGCATCACATTCCACAATAAAGGTTTTTGTGAAGTCTGGTGTAGCTAAGAATGGTGCTTAGCACATTGCCTCTTTAAGATGTTCAAAGTCCTTTGTTGCTTCTGGAGTCCATGAAAATGCATCTTTCTTCAATACTGTTGTTATAGGTGCTACTATTCTCCCATAATTCTTAACAAACTTGCGATAATACCTTGTCAACCCTAGAAATCCTCGCACATGCTTTATGGATATGGGGATTTTCCATTCCTTAATGGCTTTAATTTTGCTACGGTCTACCTTAACTCCTTTATGAGATACAATATGACCCAGATATTCCACCTCCTAGACTCCAAAGAAACATTTGGATCTTTTTGCATATAATTTTTTCTCCCCCAATAGTTGTATCACCGTGTCAACATGTTCAACATGATTCTTCCACGACTTGCTATAGATTAGTATATCATCAAAAAGTATTAACACAAATTTTCTAAGGAATGGTTTGAAAATTGAATTCATCAAACCTTGAAATGTTGAAGGTGCATTGGTAAGGCCAAAAGGCATGAACAAAAATTCATAATGAACCTCATGAGTTCTAAATGCTATTTTCGGAATGTCTTCAATCTTCATTATGATTTGATGATATCCTGAATGAAGATCCAACTTGGTGAAGTAAATTGATCCATGTAACTCATCTAGTAATTCATCAATGACACGAATGGGAAACTTATCTTTAATAGTGAGCTTGTTGAGCTCCCTATAATCCAGACACATGTATCGTGATCCTTCCTTCTTGTGCACCAATACTACTAGAGCAGAGAAAGAACTTTGACTTGGTTGAATTATACTAGCCTCTAGCATTTCTGCAACCATACGTTAAATTTCACTCTTTTGGACAGGGATATCTGTACGGCCTGATGTTTGGAGGAACACTTCCTGGAATCAGATGAATAGCATGATCATGATCACGCATAGGTGGGAGACCTTTGGGAGTCTCAAATACCTTCGAATGATTGTCCATGATGTTTTGGAGATCTGGAGAAATAGATGATTACGATGTGTAAACATCTAGTGAGCATAATTGTGCAATTACACCTCTTTGTTCCTTTTTTAGAAGCTTTGTCATACCATTAGAGCTCATTATCTTTCTTGGTTTCCCTGCAATACCCCTTAATTCAAATTCCTTTCCTTCCATAGAAAATTTCATGAAAAGTTCTTGAAAATTAGAAGCTATTATACCCAAGGATTGTAGCCATTGGACTCCTAATACAACATCAGCAGCTCCCATTGGAATGGAAATCATTGGGCTAGTCAATACATATTCTCCCATTGATAGCTTGATATTATGGCACTTTCCAGAGAAATTTATTGTTCCTCCATTTTCAGTCATCACTTGACACTCTGGTGCTGGATATAGGAACCAATTCAATTCTTTTGCTACCTTACAATGAATAAAATTATGGGTGCTTCCTGAATCAATCAACACTATTACCTTTTTCTTCTTGATTTGTCCTTCTATCTTGATGGTTTGAGGAGTGGTAATTCC
>APFE031262491.1:0-27977 GCA_000404065.3 Pinus taeda
ATCCGCGGGCTGTTCTTGTCTTTATTTGATATGGGCAATATTTATAGGCAGGCGTTATCATGCAGAAACTTATCCTTCAATTTCTGGAAATCTCACAAGTTATCACTTGAATGCGGAGACATTTCAGTCATATGTTTCAAACCATAAGCTTTTACATACAGATTCAAATCCATCCCTTTAAATACTTCGGACATTCCCATAAACAATCTCAAAATATATTGCTGGATTCAATTAAAGAGTGTGCCTTACCTTTAAACTTCATTTTCTTATTACCAACAGTGGCTTTCCGTGAAGTCTTAAAAGCGATACTCAATATACACATAATATATACAGTATGTTCTTCCCTTACCTTTGGTATCGGCGACGGTTATATAGCTGGACCGCTATCATGTACAAAGACTCATGTAGATGTATATCACACCGGCAATGGTTACAGGCGGGATTTTATCATGGTAAAGACTCGGATTGACAGCTATGTATCTCTGTCTCTACACTATTTGGTCAACATATCCATAAATCACAATCGCCAAAAAACAAACGGAATCGATACGCTGATATGTGGTCTTGGATATATCACTCACCAGTTCCTCTTTCTCGCCGGTTGATGTAACAAGTCGCTCCCTACTTTCGAACGGACGACACTGTCTATATATTTTGTCACAGGTTATATATATTCGGTTTTCAATTTCGAAACTTTGTAATTCACACACACAGTAACCTTCGAAACCGATGCACATACGCACACAACAGACAACTTCAATCATAACTGAGATGGAACGCAAGAATTTAGTGAGGACAGGTTTGCTCTCAGCGGTATATCTGCAAAGGGAATCACCTTTATAACAAACGATTCAGGGCAATCTCTATCACATAGAGCCACGCATCAATAGTTAACACATACACCAATAGGAACCTCCCACAACACTCTCCACTTGCTGTGTAAAAATAAACAATATCCTCAACATAAGCAACTTCCTGATCAATATTTCAACAAAATAAATGCTTTTGCTTTGGATGGATACTTCTCCAATTTCCGTTGTGTTTGTCCATCAATTTGAAGATGCAAACTGCACCTTTAATTTCTGTTACTGAATGCAAGGCAATCTTATGGAATTTTTTTTTTTTAGAAAGATGAAATCACCAAGAATGTCTGTCATTAAATACAAACGACACACGGTGCCGAAGAGAAGAAAGTTCATTGAAGTGCGTAACGAAGGCTATCAGGTGTTAATCTGAGATAGGGAAGGTTGCCAAGCTCATGTGATACTGATATATCACACTGTCGGTCGATATTTGTTTGTTTATAGAAAATAACTTTCAAAAGCACATGCTTTGCTCTCACTAAACTCTCCCATCTTTCAGGCAGCCCAAGGAAATGTGTATGCAATATTTCACACACCCCAAACGCAAACAAAACTCATCATAATTATCTTGAATCTTCGTTCCGAAGAATTGGTGTATTCAAAGGCGGCTGGCACAACTTATCTACCAATCTTCATATGGGAAATCGAGTCACGCGGTGGACATTTTAACCTAGTCTACGATACTCAAACTTGTTTTACTGAGATAAATAATAATTGAAACTATATATTACCGAAATGGGAATATCTTGCTGGATGAACGTACCTCCCCGTTCATCAGCTAACGGTTTGGCGAACTTCCTAATGCGTATTTACTGCCTCTGCTTCGTCCTCTCCTCCTATCTTATTTGCGTCCTCTGCTCGGATCCGCCGATCTGATTTGCCTCCTGTCCTCTGATACCACTCAACGTATTTAAACGGATAATACCATGTCAGGCAGGCACTCAACGCCTTTAAATGGATGGTCAGTGAAACGTTTTGGTGTCTAAGCATAAGCAGAAATCACAAATAGAATATGTCAGGGCAGCATATGTGTGGCAGACAGAGCGCAGGTAATGAAGGCAGCTAATTATATGGAGGAGCAGCGCAGGTAGTAGTTTTAACAAGTTGCAGCTAAAATTTAGCTGAACAAATATTCATGAGAAAATATTCATGAAATTTATGGCAGAAATAAACTGCATAGAAAGGCCATGAACAAATGGCTCAAATTAATTGTGCAGGGCAGGAATACGCCTGCTCTGATACCATGTTAAACACACATGGGGAGCGAGAAAGATATAAATGATAAAGCATGCAATACAATTTTATTCACAAATGATACATATTTATAGTACATGTGGTGACCATTGGGATTCACATCCCAAGGTCCCTTGGACAGCTTAGTCTCTTTAGCTTCCACACTAACCCATTTAGGATTAGGTGTCCAACATTAACTAAAGATTCACTCATAAATAACTCATGCATATCAGTTCAGAGGAAGACTCAGTTGAGATTAGAGTTAAGGGACAATGTACTATTAGTTGTATAATTTTCTGAGTTTTACAGATGGTGCATGCAATCAGTAGAAGGCCTATCGATGGATTGCACAATTATGAATGGGGAATTTCCTAATGATATATGGGATAATTCTCTCAAAAATTTGTGCAAGGAAGTAGGATCTTGGCAGGCACCATATTTGGCTAAGTATTGGCTTGAGATGGTTTTTGAAGCAGAGAGATAGATTGTACTTGTACAGAGATTTTTCAGATTGAACAAGCATTATATTTTCTTCTCATATATTCTGGTTAATGCAATATAGATAGTCAGGGTTTTGAGCAGTTACTTTCCCTAGAAAAATATTATGTTATGTGGGAATGAAATTCTTCCTTTTCTGCTTAGTGTTTCCATTGATGAGTAGAGTATATTCAAGTCTTTTATTCTAGCATATTACATAAGCAGTTTGAATCTACAAGTAAAAATCTACATGGTATTAGAGTTGAAGACGTTATAGAAGAGGATAAGTCAAGTTTGTTGTGTAGGTGAAATTGAATTTGCAGGCTCATACTTTAGAGTCAGCGATATGTCATTCTACAGTTTGAGACTTGAGTATGCCCTAGAGGGCATCTCGAATTACATATCTTAGAAGGACAAGATGGAGGTAGTGCTGGAAGACAAGGGGTTGAAGGAATTCATAGGAACCAAGATTGGCCCCAGGGGCTGAAGGAACCAAGTAAGTGATTTTCTTCAAAACCCTTACTCTAATTTAGGGGTTCTAGCAAGATGTTTATTTATAAGAAAATATGATGGCCCTACTATTGAAGAATTCTTAAGAATGGAAAATTCAACATGTTTGAAAGTTTGGAAAGAGGAAGCATGGTTTTATTTTAGAGATGAGGCTGCCATATGGTGGGACTAACTTAACAAAAGAAAGTTGGTAAGCCTTCCTGATGAAGAATTTGAAAAAGACCTTTTGGAAAAATGGTCTCATGATAGAAAATAGGATAACGGAAAACATAATGGGTTATTTTATGATGGCATCTCTTTATTATAGGTTCATGGATGTATTCAGAAAGAGATCATTGTGTCTATCAATCCTAGTTGTCAGAATACTTTCATCAATATTAATTTGGCAAAAAAATTACAGGTCCAGTTAAACATATTGAGCACACACAGGTTGATGATAATGATGTTCAAATTTATAAAGATTTGAAGATTTTTATGGATAAGTATATGTTGCAGTCTTATTTTCATGCTTTAGATATAGATGATATGGATGTTTTTTTTGGATACCCTTGGATAGAATCCATTAGTACTGTCAATATTAATGCACAAAAGAAATTCCTGAAGCTATGGTATAAAAAGAAGAAAATTACATTTCAATATATTTTCATCAGCAAACAGGTAGAGTCAGAGGAGGCCCAAAAAGAAAACTCTATAGGTACTGACGCCTCAAATGAAGAGTTCATGGTGAAAGTAATAATGGAAGAAAAGAAACCAAAGCAGGTACTACAAAAGGAAGCCATACCACTCAGGCTTCATTAGGTCGAAAAATGAAGACAACAACACCAATAATCAAGGTTTCAACATATCACCACCTACACCATCTAGTCAGGCAACAACCCATAAGATGGCACAAGATTAGAAACTAGAACAGGGGAAACTAGAAGAAACACAGAGAGGTGGTGTAAGATACCCACAAAACATCTCCACATGGGAACCAAAAGAATTAGTTTCATCGCAAGCGAGCAAGGAAATGTCTAGATCGAGTGGTCAACTTTTTCTTGGATGGCTAAATGCACATGCATAGTACTTGTGGTCTACTATTTTGAGTATATCTTGTTATTTGTATTCTTCTCATGTTTCGGGGACGAAACATGTTTGATGGGGTTGGACTGTAGTATACCTAGGGGGGCATAATATGGGATACAGAGGGAGGTATCCAAGGGAATACTGTAACCAATAATGAATGAGTTATAATTAATAAATAAAGTAGTTAATCCACATTATTTAGGGGACCACAAGTAGTTAAGAAACAAGCCCATTGTATTGGATGTATGGTATTTAGAGACCCATGGTAATTACCCATGGTATTTACCCATGGTATTGGATGTATGGTATTTAGAAACCCATGGTATTGTATGTATGAAGCCTATATATAGGCTATAGACTCCCCATTGAGATATGTCAAGTATTGTTTTATTGACAAACATATGGCTTGTGGACTATTCTCCTTCATTAACGAGTGATTGTATGGTGTTACCCTACCTCAAGGATTTTTCCATTAATAAAATATTTCAGTTTTATTATCTCTTGTGTGATTTCTAGGGCATATTTTCCATTGTTATATATTTTTAGGTCAGATCCACTACACTTGTACTTGAAATAATACCCCCATCTTAAAAATTTTTAGGACATGGAACAAGGGAATTTTCTAGCACATCTCAAAGAACAACCAATAAGAGCTTGCATTGAAGCTTACTTGTTGGAAAATAAATCACGACTGACATAATCGAGGTAGAGGAATGGAGCAGGTTAAATACTGAGCCTGACTATGCCAAACCTTCCATTATTATAAAGTATTCAAATTAATTACCAAATGGGTCCTAGAAATAATAACCCAAAAAAAAGAAAAACAAGATAAATCCTCCTCAGCTGAATCTAGAATGTTCCTATATGGGAAAAGCTGAGAAGCTATGGATTTCAAGGACCTATGTTGCAAGAGGAGGAAATTTGCCAGAAAAGTTGCAGGGTCTTCCCTCAGTAGGGAATAGAATGAATAATCCTCACACGACACTCGAATGGGAGGAAGTTACACTGCTAAGTGGGAGTTGTTAATGATCTGGAAACCATCCATAGTACCATAGTACCAAGGTGAATGCTAGACAATTGTATACTCTTGAAGGTTTAGAAGAACTATACGGTGTCCATTAAGGGTGTAAGCTTATGGCATAAAAGGATTTCCAACCGATCCCAAATAAAATAAAGTCACAGGGCTTAATTATCCATATAAAAGTCCAAGGTCTTCCCTCAATAGGGAATGGAATGAATGATCCTCACACGACACTCGAATGGGAGGAAGTTGCACTCTAAGCGCTCTTCGTTGCTTGGAACCGTCAATCCAACCCTATTTGTCACACCCCTATATTTTTTTTGCGTAATATGGGGGTGCGGCACTGCCTTATGCCGGGTTCGGGCATATACAGACTACGCCTCTACAATTCATTCAACACCAATTTAACTCTTAAACTGTGTTTTCCTTTAATTATCACCAGCCAAACCGTTTATATAATTAACAAGCATATAACTTAATTATGTCTGTTCAATTATAATTACGTTCAACAATTATAACCCACGAACCATCATAAACATAAAACTGCAACCATAACAAAAGTCTGCACACGATATGAGGAGGTCCGACCCAAACCGGGCGGCACCTCTGAAAACCGTTACTTTATCCAAATTACAATTTTACAATGGTTACAACTCGTGTGAGCCTTTCGGGCTTCACACCTTGAACGATCGGCCTGCACGACCTCCGGTCGTTTACAATAGTCCCGTTCGGGTATGCCGTCGACCTAACCAACCGTCCAACCAGGACTCTCGGCCTGTCCAAATTACCGCAGCACCTGTCGTTTCGTTGACTCGGTTGCGCCCTCCTGCGCAGTTGTTCAACAGTCAGACGGCCCAACTCGTCCAGACTTCCGTCGCAGCCCAAGTGCTTTCGCACTGTTTGTTCGTTCACCCTTCGTTCGACCTGTTTGCTTTCCAAAACAGTCCCGACCACTTTCTCCGCCTTATAACCGAAGGCTTCCTTCACATCGTCGCTGTGCGCTGTTGGTGAAGGCACAGGTAGACCGAATGCCCTAGAGCGAATGATCGAACTTGTGATGATCGATTTGATTGATGCCTTTGAACGATTGAGTGCTCCCATATATATAGGATCCACGCCAATCTTTGGAGGGGTGTCGGTTACATCAAGCCGACCCCCGTTTAGTGGTCCGCCACCCCAAATCCATGAGCCGACGTGGTGTTCGTTTCAAAGTCGCCCCAACTCTCTTGAGCCGACTCGTATGTTCATTTCGGGAGGCGTGTTATCATTCGTTCAGGGCGGGTCGGCCTATGTTTCATATGGTCGTCCGCCCACGGTATAAACCAACCTCCCTTAAATCCCGTGCGCCCGATTTCTTGTGCTGCCCGCGTCGCTAATGCTTATGCTGTTCGGTCCTTGTCCATGTTGCAATGCTTTGCTGTTCGGTCCTTATGCCCACGTCGCAATGCCTTTGCTGTTTGGTCCTTGCCCACGTCGCAAATGCCGTCGCTGTTCGGTCCGCACGTATCGTTCGCCGGTTGCAAAGTTCGTTCGGGCGGGCGCACTCCATGTCGCCCCGCCTACGTGGTCGTTCCGCCCGTTTAACCTGTCGTTCAACCTGTCGGCCTCTCCGTTCGGTCACCGTGTAGACCTCCTCCCTTTGTGATGTTCGTTCGGCGTTTCGGGCGGGTGGGCGCACGATCGTGTCGCCCACCGCCCTCATCCTCCTGACTTCCTCCGTGCCAAACATGTGATTCGTTCGGGCGCCCGACCTCCGTCGTTCACCCTTGCTGCCTGTGTGCCCCCTCCGTTGCACCAGTGATGTGTTTTGCCGTGTCGGGTCGTTGAACGAAACTTCGGGTGGGGACGTCATTCGTCGACGTTCGGGCCGCCCGCTGTCGTGCGGAGCGCCCGGTCCTCAGGGCGTTACATCCTCCCCCACCTTATTCCATTGTCGACCTCAACAACCTCCATACCATCGTGCCCTCTTCAGCCTTCCATACCAAGTCGCCCTCCCGTTTCGTAATCCTGTGCACGTTCCGGGAGTGTGCATCCCATACTACACCGAATCGGAATTTAGACATCGATCCGGCTCCTTCATACTTCCGACCTCCAAGTCACCATGTATGGACCTCCGGGTGTAAGTAAACTTACATTTCAGTCTTCGGTTCAGGTTCGTGGGAACCCCACTTTTCTGCTGACCGAAAGACCACCCTACTCAATCTCCTTACGGGCTCACTGCCTTGTGCAGCCAACGGTGAGCCCAGCTTCCGGTTTTGCCTAAGCCAACTTCGACGGGGGTGAGTCAGGTGGCTCACCCGTGTCCATCAACTCGGTCCCCCTGCTAAGTCTTTTCTGCTCTAAATATCGGAGGTACTCCTCCTGAGCTTCCCTCCATGTCTTCAATTTCACACCGAGTTGAGGTTGTGCTTCAGAACATGCGCACCCTACCTCTGTTCTCCCGTGCTGATTCTCCTCCGGTTCCCTTAGTCTGTGGCTGCAATTTTTCGCCATGTGCGGCCCTTCACAAATCCAGCACTTCAAGGGTTTCTTCTCTTTCGTTTCACCTTGCTTTGACGAGCTCGGCTCGGCCTGTTTCCCCTTTGCCTTATCCGTCCCCGTGCCTCGTTCAGCCTTGTGAAACTTCCCGTCAACCAGGCCTCTAGCACCATTCCTCCGCTTGTCCTCACGGCTTTGTGCTCCCATCTGGTTAACAAAGTCGAGCTCTCCCTGCCCGACTATCACTATCTTTTTCCCGAAGAGCCTTCTTCTGATCTCCTCTTCGACCTGCTTGACTTCCGTTTCCACTCCCGTCTTCCTTTCTCGCAACCGGGCTCTTTCATCGAAGACCCCTTGGAGATCCAATTCGGCCAAGTGGACTGTTTTGTCAATCGGGTCTCTTTTCACCTTGCAAGTGCACTCACATGTGCACGGTCCCTTGAGTTCGCCCAGCTCCCTTTGAAGCGCCGAACAAGTCTCCCGAATCTGTTTAAGTTCGGCTTCAAATTCGGCCCAACTCAAGTCCCATTTCTCTATGCGTTCCGTGCTTCGGCAACCTCCTGGCTCTCCTCCAGTTTGCCAGTCTGCTCCATGATCATCCAGTGATCCACTCTCGGCCATGTGAAACTGCCCTCGAACTTTCCTGCTCCACTCGACTCTCCATGAGTCATAGCGCCCATGGTCCTCTCGAGCACCATATTTCGTTCGTTTTGTTCACCGTTCCGACCTGTCACCTGTTACTCCTTTTCAACCAGTTCTCCAACCGATCTCCGCACCTGCTAATATGTTCACCTATCAACCGTGCGCTTCTTCTTCCCTGTCACTGTCTTGTTCACCAGCTCCAACCGAGCTCTGATACCATCTGTCACGCCCCTATATTTTTTTTGCGTAATATGGGGGTGCGGCACTGCCTTATGCTGGGTTCGGGCATATACAGACTACGCCTCTACAATTCGTTCAACACCAATTTAACTCTTAAACTGTGTTTTCCTTTAATTATCACTAGCCAAACCGTTTATATAATTAACAAGCATATAACTTAATTATGTCTGTTCAATTATAATTGCGTTCAACAATTATAACCCACGAACCATCATAAACATAAAACTGCAACCATAACAAAAGTCTGCACACGATATGAGGAGGTCCGACCCAAACCGGGCGGCACCTCTGAAAACCGTTACTTTATCCAAATTACAGTTTTACAATGGTTACAACTCGTGTGAGCCTTTCGGGCTTCACACCTTGAACGATCGGCCTGCACGACCTCCGGTCGTTTACAACAGTCCCGTTCGGGTATGCCGTCGACCTAACCAACCGTCCAACCAGGACTCTCGGCCTGTCCAAATTACCGCAGCACCTGTCGTTTCGTTGACTCGGTTGCGCCCTCCTGCGCAGTTGTTCAACAGTCCGACGACCCAACTCGTCCAGACTTCCGTCGCAGACCAAGTGCTTTCGCACTGTTTGTTCGTTCACCCTTCGTTCGACCTGTTTGCTTTCCAAAACAGTCCCGACCACTTTCTCCGCCTTATAACCGAAGGCTTCCTTCACATCGTCGCTGTGCGCTGTTGGTGAAGGCGCAGGTAGACCGAATGCCCTAGAGCGAATGATCGAACTTGTGATGATCGATTTGATTGATGCCTTTGAACGATTGAGTGCTCCCATATATATAGGATCCACGCCAACCTTTGGAGGGGTGTCGGTTACATCAAGCCGACCCCCGTTTAGTGGTCCGCCGCCCCAAATCCATGAGCCGACGTGGTGTTCGTTTCAAAGTCGCCCCAACTCTCTTGAGCCGACTCGTATGTTCATTTCGGGAGGCGTGTTATCATTCGTTCAGGGTGGGTCGGCCTATGTTTCATATGGCCGTCCACCCACGGTATAAACCAACCTCCCTTAAATCCCGTGCGCCCGATTTCTTGTGCTGCCCGCGTCGCTAATGCTTATGTTGTTCGGTCCTTGTCCATGTCGCAATGCTTTGCTGTTCGGTCCTTATGCCCACGTCGCAATGCCTTTGCTGTTTGGTCCTTGCCCACGTCGCAAATGCCGTCGTTGTTCGGTCCGCACGTATCGTTCGCCGGTTGCAAAGTTCGTTCGGGCGGGCGCACTCCGTGTCGCCCCGCCTACGTGGTCGTTCCGCCCGTTTAGCCTGTCGTTCAACCTGTCGGCCTCTCCGTTCGGTCTCCGTGTAGACCTCCGCCCTTTGTGATGTTCGTTCGGCGTTTCGGGCGGGTGGGCGCACGATCGTGTCGCCCACCGCCCTCGTCCTCCTGACTTCCTCCATGCCAAACATGTGATTCGTTCGGGCGCCCGACCTCCGTCGTTCACCCTTGCTGCCCGTGTGCCCCCTCCGTTGCACCGGTGACGTGTTTTGCCGTGTCGGGTCGTTGAACGAAACTTCGGGTGGGGACGTCGTTCGTCGACGTTCGGGCCGCCCGCTGTCATGCGAAGCGCCCGGTCCTCAGGGCGTTACACTATTCCTCAGGGGTTGTTGATCTAAAAACCATCCATATTACCAAGGTGAATGCTAGAAAGTTGTATACTCTTTAAGGTTTAGAAGAATTACACGATGTCCATTAAGGGTGAACTCGTATGGCTTAAAAGAATTTCCAACCGATGCCAAATAAGTCACAATGCTTAATTATCCATATAAAAGTCCGGTTCATAGTCATAATCAACACATTTGATATAAAGTTTACTCCGTTGGAGTAGAATTAATGCACCATAATGTGGTTATACGGAAGGGTTCTTTAGTACTCAACGCATGAGTCGTAAACCGATCTTGCAAACAGTAGATATTAAAAGTGATAGCTAGTATCATAGTGTAAATGCAAATAACAAAAACAAAATCTATTTTTGGATAAATTTAATGGGATATGTTTGAAAAAACCATGTGTATGGGTTAAGAATATTATGTGAGAAATCATGATTTGGGGAAACCATAAAGTGTAAATGAGTAAATTCCATAACCATAAAGTGTAAATGAGTAAATTCCATAAAGTGTAAATGGATTAATTTAGTCAATTGTATTTAATTATTATTTTCATTTTTTTTAATTTTCATTTTATTTATTTTTATATAATTTTGATAAGTTAATTGTTTATTAAAAATATGACAATACATTACAACATTTTTCTCTATATTAAAATAGAGAGCACTCTAATTCATTTCAAATTATTTGTATATATAAAATGAATTTTGTTTTTAAAATCCACACATTTTAAATATATCAATAATAAATCATTTTAAATAGTTTGTACTTTTAATAAACCTTAAATTCTAATTTAGATTTGAATATAAATATTATGTTAAATTTTATTGAGCCAAGAGGCTTATTCTACACTCTAGCATGAGAGATGTGTAAGTATGTTCATGTTCAACTTGGAGTTGACATGTGTCCCTTCTAAAATAAAATAACTCTCATTCTACACTTTACTATGAGAGAGATGAGTAAGTGTGTTTGTGTTCAACTTCGAGTTGACATGTGTCCCTTCTAAAATAAAATAAAGTAAAATTATTTAAATTAAAAACTTGAGATATAATAAAAAACGAGAGGCCCATTCTACAGTCTAAAGTCCAGTATGAGAGAGATGTGTAAGTATGTTCATGTTCGACTTGGAGTTGACACATGTCCATTCTAAAATAAAATTATTTAAATTAAAAAAATGCCAGATATAATAAAAAAAAAATGAATGTAAGTGTAAAAATATTTCACTCACTCTCAACCATAAATAAAATATTTCAGGCTCGATATGATAATAAAAAAATTAATATAAGTGTTTGGTTTGTTTAATTAAAAGTATAATAATCTCATTCTCAGTGTCAAATTTTGTACTCTAAAAAAAGTTTTTCACCTCAAAATATTTGATCCTTGTCTACTCTTGCTAGATCCATCAGATAGATCTATAATGGTATATATAAGCTCTTCAATACAACTTAATTAATTAGTGACTTATGTGAAAATCAAGTATTATGTACCAAGACATTTTAGTTTAAAATCCCATAACTTTACATGTAGTCCAAGTGTTAGAGTGGTGTGATTCACCTAGAGGATTATAATGGTAGAGGTCATAATCAATCCTATGAGAGATTATGTGAAAATCAAGTATGATGTACCAAGACATTTTAGTTTCAAATCCCTTGACTTTACATGTAGGCCAAGTGTTACAATGATGTGATTCACCTAGAAGATTATAGTGGTAGAAGTGAGAATCAATCCTATGAGAGATCATGTATGGTAGAGTAACATGGTTCACTTAGAGAATTATAGTGGTAGCTATTGGAATTGAATCTACAAAATATTAAACATGTTAGAGTGGCATGATGCACTTAAAAAATTATGGTTGTAATAGCCAAAATCAATTCTATAAAAGTTTTTGTTTTTGTTTTTTTTTTTTTTTTTTTAATTTAATAAAAAAAATATAGTTTAAAAACCATTTAAATAAATATTTTTTTTAAAATTTTATAAATATTTCAATTTATTTTATAAATAAAATATGGAAAAATCAGTTAAAAATATCATGTTATATAAAAATTGCTCATAAATGTAATATAAAAATAATAAATAATGTAATAAAATTAAAAAATAAAAATATTTATTCTTTTCAACTATATATTTAATTAATGTTTCTATGATTTTACTCTATTTGTATTGGTTTTCATAGTTATGTTCACATCAATTTTAAGATTATTTTAAATAATATTCTTTACTGCCTTTCACCTTATTATATATTATATTAACCTTTTGAAAATATAACAATCTATTATATATTATTTTAAACCCTTTGAAAATAAAACCTTGCGTCGGAAAGGAAAACCACTATAACTATCAATAACCATATTTTTTTTTTTTTACTCTAACCTTGTTACTATATCTTTTGAAAAATAGATAATATGAATTTTGAATTGTGTTCTATATTAAATTATCTATAAAAGTACCAATAGTACCAAATTCACTTTTATTAATTCCTTTACTATATTCGTAAATCATTTTTTTAATAATTAGTAAACAAAATAAACTTAAAATTTTAGTTTTTTTAAATGTTTTAAAAAACAATTATCAAACCAAATCAATAAAAAAAACAATTATTATAATAAAAAATAAAATAAAATAAATATTCACTTATTTAAAAAAATAAATAATCCCATATTTAATTTTAAAACTGATAACATAAAATGTATAATAATATTAACGATGTAAACCACATAAAATATTTTAATATAAAAAATAAACATGTAGTGGAGTAAGAAAAACAATATAGAAATGGCCTTAAAAAAGAACCTACTTATCACATAAACATATATCTGCGGAATATAGTTTTTATAATTCTTTTGAAAATCTCTCCATTTATAAGTCTCTCCCATGTATAGTACCATTAATTATTTTGAAAAGCAATTCATGTTTTATACATCTCTCTTTCTAATATAATGTCATTACATCGTTAAAAAACAAATGCCAATCTTCTATAATGTTTTCTAAATTCTCTTTTTTACATATATAAAGAAATCACTTCCAAACACGAAATCACCGTGGAAGAGTAATTTCAATTGAAGAGGAATTCCCTGTGGAATACAGTAGACGACGTTCAGGCGTGGCCGAGGAATTGAAGGGTAACGGAGGATTGGGGACGTCCTCTCCATTACCTTCTAACATTTGGAGAACCCTCGTCATACAAGGACGATCTCTGGACTCGTGTTGAATGCACCACAATCCAACTTTTGTGAGTCTCCTCGCCGTCTCCTCATCTGCAGCTTCTATTTCTCCTCCTCGCAATCTCATCTCCAATTGGCCACTGTCAATCAGCTTGAAAGCCCACTCAGGGAAGTATAACTGACTGGACCGGCTTACTTGTACGTCAATATTCTTTCTGCCCCCAACAATCTCTAGCAACAGCATTCCAAAGCTATAGACATCTGATTTATCTGTAATAGGATCCATACCTCTCGACCACACCTCTGGGGCAACATATCCCGGCGTCCCTCTTGCTGTCGTCATGGAAATATGGTCGTCTCCCTTCCCACAAAGTTTTGCCAAACCAAAATCAGCAACTTTAGGGGTTAAGTCGGCGTCCAGCAATATATTGTGAGGTTTGATGTCGAAGTGTATGATGCGATTCTGACAATCTTGGTGTAAATATGCAATTCCACGAGCCACACCCAAAGCAATTGAATACCATTGCTCCCACCTTAAGATTTGCCCATTCTCATTTCCTGCAAATGTAAACTTGTCGAGAGATCCATTAAGCATGTATTCATATACCAGTGCGCTTGTGGGGCTTTCGAAGCAATACCCCAATAGACGAACCAAATTGAAGTGATGGATCCGTCCGATTGTTGCCACTTCATTCATGAATTGGGATTGGCTGTGCCTATTCCTATCAAGAAGCTTGACAGCCACCAAAATGCCGTTCACAAGCTTTCCTTTATACACCACGCCATAACCTCCTTCGCCCAACTTTTCCGCAAAGTTGTTTGTCATCCTCTTAATTTCAAAGAGTGAATATCTGGTTGGAATTTCATAAGCATAATCCTTTAGGAATTTCTCCACCTTTGAAGTAGAGGTAGCAGGAGGATGTCTTCTCTTCTTGGCATAAAACGTTAAGAATATCACTAATATTGCGGTCAGTGCAACTCCTCCAAAAATGCAACCTGCAGTGGAATGACAGATCGATTAGAATATGATCTTTCTAGTGGAAATGAGAAACAAGTTCACAGTGATTTTCTATTCGAAGAAACCATAGTCACCTATTACAACGGCCGACATGATCTTTCGACCTGCAACGCAGAAGTGACAACTATTATGAGTTAAAAGCAACGATCCATAGTTTCTGCAAAGACAATGAATAATCTACATCTACATCGGAAACACATCTACAATATCTTTGTGTTCAAGAGTGCAGAATGGAGAAGTTATTGCATTTAATTGTCTCTGTAAGAATCCCATTTCTTGGGTGCCAATGACTTGAAAACTTAACTGAAGCAGCATTCAGCAGCAGTTACAAGTAGTTTTGCGAAATTTAAAAAATAGAGCATACTCTCCCTTACTTATCAATGTGACCTTCGTCCAACCCCCCTAAAAGAATACGAAACCAGTTCACAGTATGCTTAAATCGGAAAAACAGAAAAGGAAGAAATCATGAATTTACCTATTATAATAGCTGTTCGGCGACCTGTAACGCGGCCATAACACAACTATCGTAAGTAACAGGAACGATTCACATATATGTGGACACCTATTCACCCTAGAGTTATAGCGGACAAACAGAATAGGAAAATCTCATGAATTTGCCTATCGTAATAGCTGTTTGACGACCTCTAACGCGGCCATAACACCAATATTGTAAATAACGGGGCATAAACTTGTACCTATAACTTCGTAACATCTTAACTGAAGCAGTAGTTCCAATTAGTTTTGTGAAAATTTAAAAATAGAGCATACCCTGGCTGTAGCAGTTATCCATACGGGGTCCATTCTTGCAATAACACACGAACGGTGCAGGTGAATCCGAAGTGTTGTAACGGTAACCACATATCCCCTGACTTGCTTCACATAATTTACAGCTTTCATCTCTCTTTGGATCGTTGGTAAGAGGTCGCATTGATCCCACATCAACTGTTGCTTGTGCCGTACTAGAACATCCCGGAATCGAATTCCCATTGTCGAGGAAACCGTAGTAGACACTAGCATTACATTTCCCGTTAAGAATTCTCGAGTTGTTCAATTAAGGTTCATTATTACAATTGTACACGTAGAGGGTCCTGTTCTCTCTACCGAATATCACGGCTCTGTCCGTACGTCGTTGATGCATTATCAGCATGTCAGTGGGATGATCTATGAATCTGCACTTCTCGCCCTTCACAATTAAGCAGAAGCCATGCAGATAGCACTCTAGTACTGTGTAAATCTGGCCCTGGATTGTGATTACGGGAGTTAGGTTCTCCACACAGTCGATCTGAAAGTTAGGGTGACCGCATCCACAGTTTCCCACACCTAAAGGATACCATGTATCTGTAACCCCGCATCTACTAGTATTATTGCAATACTGGTATTGCAGGTCCAAGCATAAGTAGCAGGGGAATAGAGAGGCACAGCAGGCAGTAAGGATGACGACGAACAAAGATCGATCCAGAGAAGGATGAAGGCGACGAGCATATAATTCCATCGGAAGAAGATGTGATGATAGGTATAGAATCTGTTTTGGGAAGCGTAGGTAATGGTAACTCAAGAAGTCTGTTAAATAGAACGAAATAGACTTAATGTGTCCCTATCATGGAAATAATAGAGCATCAATTAAATTAGTTTTTAACATAAACCTCCCCTTCCTGTCAAGAGGATCCCAAATTTTCGTTCGTTCGTTGGCCTTCCATAAATTAATCTTCAAGAGGTAAGTTTGAAAGAATAAATGGACAGAAATGCCGTGAAAAGCAGTATTGGGATTTTCTATTGTAAAATATTCTGTGATATCCACGAGACGGTATATATTTGGAGATTTTCCAACATACACTCTAATTAATGCGGGATAATTGATTGTCTCATTTTTTTGGGTGAGTGAGCGAGGATACTTTATGCGTGGTTTTGATATTGTTTATTTTTTTGGCGGGGGAGGGGGCAACATCAACTAGTTTTTAAGTTAGTCGAAATTCTTAAAAAATTAATTTTTTTTGGGTACAATGTTCTCTGAAAGAAAAAAAACACTCAGACTTCCCAACAAAATTTGACGCCAAATTTACCAAACAAGCACAAAAAAGAACAATTAAAATCCAAATATCTTAGGCTTTATTCTTCCACACAAATCCTGATAACGCGTTGAAGTCGAATTATCACTAAAAAGCTCTCCAATACGATGTATTCGCGTATATATGTATTTGTAGCTTAGAAATAAGTAACAAAATCCAGACGTAAGAAGCACGTTCCACCGAGTCAATACCAAAATGTTAAAAAATGACCTGCTCTTTCAACTTTCTATGTCTGTAAATACTAAAGACTTTGAACTTTCTAGGTCTGTAAATAGTAAAGACTTTGAACTCTCCATGTGCACAATACTTTGAAAGCTCAAAGTGCTAAATTTCGTTGAAAAGTAAATACTAAAGTCTTTGAACTTTCTAGGTCTGTAAATAGTAAAGACTTTGAACTCTCTACGTGCACAATACTTTGAAAGCTCAAACTGCTAAATTTCGTTGAAAAGTAAATACTAAAGTCTTTAAGCTTTCTAGGTCTGTAAATACTAAAGACTTTGAACTCTCTACGTCCAAAATACTTTGAAAGCTCGAAGTGCTAAAACTTCGTTGAAAAGTAAATAAATTGGAAAGTAAATGAACAAAGAGCTCGGTGAGAAAAGAGAAACAAGCTTCATGACTTACATTTAATAAAAAACGTCGTGGATATCAGGAGTCATTCTCTTTTTCATGGTAAAGCAACACGCACTAAGGAGTCTTTTTCAAGGTAAAGCAACATGCACTAAGCAGTAGATATTGGATTGATGTTAACGTAGATATAACGTAGACAATTGATGTTAAGGTTTTTAATTTTTATAATAAAGAGAGTTTATTTAAAAGATCAGGTTTCTTCGAAGGTTAGGATATTTCTAAAGGTAGTTTAATTTTGTTATTTTAAAATAATATAATTGAGTTATTTATTTATATATATGTTTATATAAATAATTGCTTTTATGTGTATAAGGATGTGAATATATTAAAATATTATATATATATTTTAGATTTTAATGGTCATAAGTAAGGAAGAGTGTTGGAATATTGTAAATATTCTTTTTAGTTGTGGAAAGTTTTAAAATTATTTTTGTTATATCTAGAGTAAAATATAGGTTCCTTTATTGTAGAGCTTAGTTATCTAGAGTGTCTATTGTTAGAAAATAATGCTCTCCAAATATCTTATATAGTTTTTTTTAAAGAGTTTCTCTAGAATAAAACATGCATATCTATATTATATTTGTAATGAAATGTAAGAAATCAATTTTGGTATTGAAGTTTATGAGTCATAGCTCATTCATTCCATTGTGTGTGTTTCTCTTTATGATAGATAGTTTTATGATAGATAGTTGTAGATGTAGTTAATTTGATGTCCATCACATCAAATTACTCATGAAACTAATCGATTTTAATATTAAATATAAACTTCCAAACTATTATTACATTAAATAAAAGTGATAAAACCATTGGAAAATAAATAAAAGAGTAATTAGATGAGCTATCAAATGAGGGTTTGTATTTGTACACCCATAAAGTGAAAGGATGTAAATTAAAATCTAGGGTGAAATATATGCATTGATGTTTACAGTGGAGGTCATAGTGAGCCACTTCTCCTACATATAGCTAGGAGATAGTAGCCTATTGGAGCAGCTAGTTGACTCAATCAACTAGCCCAGTAGAGTTGCGTGACCAAAGAATATATTATAAGTTGATATTCTCCTCAGTCAAGTTGACCAAAAAACTCAATTTGGTAAGTCAGTTGAGATAGTTAAATTGTTGTAAGTGAATACACCCACGAATGGGAAGTATTATCTGTAAGGCAAAGAGGATTTTCTAATGAAGAACTGCTAAAAATGTATAGATGTGGACTTAAGGAATATATCCAAGTAGAATTGAAGTTGTACAAGCCCAAAACCATTGAAGAAGCTAGACATGTAACAATAATTATTGAGCGAAAATATAAATTCCATAAAACACCATATGCCAGTAATGTAAAGTCAAGTAATTAATCAAAAGGGAAGCCAAGCAAGTCTTCTTCAAAAAATACTAGAAAGTAAATTCCACCCTCGTTGCGAGAAGTAGGTAACCAACAGTTAAGTTCTGAGAAGCAAAGAGATGGAAAATGCTGGAAGAGTGGAGATAAATATTTAGAGGGACACAAGTGCAACATACAAAAACTCTACTATTGTGAAGCAGAACAAGAAGAGGAATCTTCAGATAGTGACTCAAATGGAAAAACTAGCAAAGAAAATGAGACTTCTAGTCTAGGTTCCAAAAAAGAATACATGTCAATAATCTCCCTAGACGCAATCACGGGAATAGCACAACCACAAACCCTAAAGTTGAAGGGTCATATTAAGAAGGAAAATGTGATTGTACTAATAGACATAGGAAGCACCCACAATGTTTTAGACGTTAGTGTAGCAAACAGGCTAAATATATTTTCATATCCTATAATAGATATAAAGGTTATGGTGGTAGATGGTGAAAAAATAGTTAGAGTGGGGAAGTGCCACAAGGTTAAATTGCAACTAAGCGATTGCAAAATGAAGTCTAGCTTTTACACAGTTCGCTTGGGAGGTGTAGATGTCATCTTGGGAATACAACGGTTACATACTCTGGGAACACATTTTGCAAATCACCAGAAGCAGTTGGAAGGAAATAAAAATTGCTTGGTTTCCAAACTCCTCCAACTCAGATCATTTTCATACAACAAATGAAGAAGCTTATTCGAAAAAGGGTCTAGTATTCATCACACAATGTCAAAAATTAAAATTGTTATCTACATAGGGAACTCAACAACAACATAATGTTACAACCTTGATCCAAAAATATAACAAGGTATTCCAAGAGCTTACTATGAAATTACCTCCAAAAAGGAAGATAGAACATATCATTGAAGTCAAACTAGATGCAACACCCATGAATTCAAGCCATATTTCTATCCTCATCATCGCAAAACAGAGATAGAAAGGTGAATCCAAGACTTTCTAAGTTGTGGAGTCATTACAAAAAGCAAAAGTCCCCATGTAGCCCTGATAATATTAGTCTGGAAAAAAGAGGGATCCTTCAGATTGTGTATAAATTATAGAGGATTAAATAAGGTAACCATTAAAAACAAGTTCCTCATTTCGTTTATAGATGAACTACTAGATGAACTTCATGGCATAGAATACTTCTCAAAATTAGACTTGAGATTAATTTATTATCAAATACAGATAAAGTTAGAGAATATTAAGAATATCACATTTAGGACAAATGAAGGAAGTTATGAGTTTAAAGTGATGCTGTTTGGATTAACGAATGAACTAGCCACATTTCAAGCAACCATAAACGAACTCTTTCGTCCATAATTGTGAAAATTTATATTCGTATTCTTTGATGATATCCTAATATATAGAAATAACTTGAAGGATCACCTCAAACATTTAGAAGAATTACTATCTATATTAGAGAAGAATCAATTCTATGCGAAAATTTTGAAGTGCACCTTTGGCAAAAACGAATTTGAGTACCTTAGGTACATCATATCCAAGGAAGGAGTCAGAGTAGACCCCAGCAAGATTAATGAAATGAAAGAGTGGCCCATGCCAAATCTTGTATTAAAACTCATAGGATTCCTTGGATTGACCAGAAACTACACAAGGTTCATAAACAATTACGCACATGTGACTGCTCCATTAATAAATCTACTAAAGAAAAATTCCTTTCAATGGGAAAGTAAGGAAGATGAATCCTTTGAATCCTTAATAGAGATAATGTCATCTAACCCAGTACTAGAAACCCAATATTTATCTAAACCTTTTGTGGTAGAATGTGACACTTCCGGATTTGGGATTAGAGCATTACTAATGCAGGATAGTTGTCCCATATTTTATGAAAGTCAAAATCTTAATAAAAGGGAAAGCTTGAAGTCTACCTACCACAGAGAGATGTTGGCCATTACTCACACATTAAGCAAGTGGCATCAATACTTATTAGGAATCGAGTTTTCAATCTGCAAAAATTATAACAATATCCAATTCTTGTTACAATAAAAGACCTTATCACAGATCAACAAAAGTGGATAGAGAAATTGGCCACATTTGACATGGAAACTTTAAATAAAAAGGGAAAATATAATTTTGTTGCTGAGCTATCTCAAGTAAATATGAAGACACCACAACATGCTCTGCATTAGTATTCCACGATTGGTTAGACGAGATTCAAATTGATATGCCAAGGATCTAGACTCTTGTTCGATAATCGAAAACATCTATAAAAATCCTAATTTTGAATGGAAAAATGACATACTATGGTATAAGGCTAGCTTCATCCAAATTTAAAGTAAAGGCTCTAAAAGAATCACACAATTCCCTTGGAGATGGGCATGTTGGGTTCTTTAAGGCATACTAAAATGCACGTCAGGCATTCTATTAGAAGGGAATGAGTAAGGAAATTCAGAAATACATCACTGAATGCGACATCTATTAAATAAGTAAAAGCAAAAACATCTCAACTGTTGGATTGTTACACACCCTATAGTCTCCATACAAGAAATGAGAAGAAATCTCAATGGATTTCATTGATGATTTACCTATGTATGATGGTAAGGACAAGATATTTGTTGTAGTACATAGACTCACAAAATATGCACACTTTATGGCAACCAAGAAAAATCACTCAACCAAGCAAATTATTGAGGTCTTTTGCAAAAAAATCTACAAGCTACATGGTCTAGCTAACTTCATTGTTAGTGATAGAGATGTAATATTTATGGGAAATATTTGGAAGGAATTTTGCAACCAAGCTAGAATAACCCTTAACATGAGTTCATCCTACCATCCGTAAATAGATGGTCAAACAAAGATAATAAATAAGTGTTTAAAAATATATCTATAATATTTCATATCTGAAAAGAAAAGAAAATGGTCACAATTGTTGCATTTAACCGAATAGTGGTACAATACCACCTATCATACCTCAGCCAAAATGACCCCATTATGTGCCTTGTATTGTTATGAACCCCCGAGATGGAAATATTTTTGAATACATAACATTAAGGTTCAAGCAGTGAAGAACCATGTGGAATAAAGTCAAAAGATTATCCAGATATTAAAGGAAAACCTAACAAGAAAAATAAAATAAAGCAATAAGTTGACCATCATTGTTCAGAATGAGATTTCGAAGAATAAGACTAGGCCTTTGTAAGACTACAACATTACAAGCTACAATTATCCTTGAAACAACAAGGAAATCACAAGTCGTTTAAAATTTATATGTGCATTTCCAGATAATTAGGAAGTTCAATGATGTAGCTTATGGGTTGAAACTATTATATAATTGTCAAATCCACAACATATTCAATGTTTCATGTCTCAAAAAGGTACTAGGTCAAAACCAATTAGCTCCAACCAAAATACGTGAGGTCAATGAATAAGAAAGGATTGTCTTAGAACCTGAAGGTATCCTTGCAACCAGAGAGAAGGTACTAGATTCCAAAAATATTAGAGAATATGTGATCAAGTGGAAAAAACTTCCCAAAGAAGACTTCTCATGGAAAACTGAGAAGTTCCAATAGCAATACCCCTCATTACCCTTGCTTTGAGGACATAGAAATTTTTAAGGGTGGGTGTTGAGCACGGGATCCCCCAAGGATAGTTTTGGGGCTAAAATCCCATATTTTGAGAAAATTTTGTAATCCAAGGGTAAGGATTCCACATTTTTTGTCGTGGAGCGCGTAGATGTTAAAGAGTCATAGGGTTGTCCGCCCTTATTTTGAAATGTAATTTCAGCTGTAAAAGATCTATCCATGGTCTGCGGACTATGGGATTGTATAAATAGAGCTAAGCTCTAAGTAGTTTGATAGAAAGAAATAAAAAAGATATGATGTATGGGAGATATCCTAGGGTAGAAAGTCTAAGGCTTGGGTCATAGCGTAGGTAGAGGATCTACAGCTAAGTGTGTAGAGGCCTAGAGTAGAAGTCCACAGCTGACTGCGCGAACCCCTGCAACTGACTGTGTAGGGCGGGTTGAGTCTATAATTATCTAGAATTATCAATAAAGAGAATTATTCTACAATTCCTATGTCTTTACTTCCTGTTTATGCATCTTGTTATATTGGGTATGAAATTCACTTATAATGCTTATATGATGCACGAATATATGTAAATGTGTTGGTTAAGTGAACACAAGTAAGAACATTTGTTTACGCAAAGCTAACTAATATCGGTTAATAAGATAAGTGAAACATTTAGGATAATTAAGGAATCTGTGCGACTCACTGCCATAGTAGCGTGAAAGTACCTAAGCCCTAGATTAGGGCTATGTGAAGGTTGATTGCATGCTTTCACAAAGGTAGTAAAGGCCGAAGCAGAGGGTTTGTCCTACAAGCCCTAGAGCAAGATCACCTACGCGAAGGCAGGGATAGAAGATATCAATGACATCACAACCATTTCAAGGCTGCATAAATTTGGTTCTAGCATCCCCTGATATTGCTTTGTGTGAGAGTTTAGTCCATGCTCCACAAGCTAATGCCGAAAGGGCCAGTAGTGTAGGGATTTTTTGGGCTAATTAACGTTGAACTTGGGTCAGGCCCCCTTAAGCCAAAAAATGGTTCTGTTGCTGGGACTGGAATCTGCATAAGAGATGTGTGATGTCATATCATTGGAATCCAACTAAGAAAGAAATTGAAGGCTAGTTGGATAGAAGGATCCACGAGTTCGCGGTGCAAGAAAACAGAAATCCGTGACTAACAAAATAACAATGGATAGACAGGTACCTGTATACAGAGATCCACAAAATATTTTTCGCCTCCTTTCTAGTTGAGCTATATGAGTGGATCGCGAAGCTAGCAGATAGCCAAGGGAGGTGGAAACTTGACGGTCCTATTGTGTGGACCCTAGAGCTAGTGCGAAGTTTGGAAGCATCAGGGGATAAGATTGCACACATTGTCGATCATTGGATCGATCGTGTCATAAGAGGATTTGTTACTGAATTCGCGATCGACACCTTAGTCAACTATAACAAGGTAGAGTGATGATTTTTCAAAGGATTGTGAGGTAAGTATGTAAAATCTTTGAATACTTATATTAAAATGTTGTTGTGTGAAAAACAAGTTATGCAGCTACCTTGATGTTTGGGACTTCGCGAAGCAAATTTTTTTACAGAAACGAAGGAAATAAGGGTCCAGAGTATAGCCCCTTGATTTCACCTCCATGAAGGGACAATGAAGTGATACTGAAATTTTCTCTACGAAGTGTTATTCAATTGATAAGACAAGGATTCCTGCAAATACCACCTTCGCCCACACCACCTCCGACTTCACCGCCAATACCTCCAACTTCACCCGTACCACCTCCACCTCCACTGCGGTTTAGTATGGAAAATACAGTGAAGTTTCCTTTGTTAAAAGGCTTGGGAAATGAGCACCCAGACCAATTCTAGTTCATTGTGAGGGCTGTGTGGGAAGCTCAAGGTGTTACAAATGATCACATAAATAAGGTGACACTGGTTAGTGCTCTGCAAGATCGTGCATTAACCTGGTACTTTTAAGTACTCCAACGATAACCTGAATGCTAGAGTAGTAGAAATCCAAACATCACTAAATAAGGAATTTAGCAAGCCTAAATCTAAGGAACAGTCGATTGTGGGATTCAAAGAGATCGTGATGCGACTAGGCGAGACACCTTGGGAATTGGATCAAAGATTGAAGTGTAAAATCTGTGAAGCCAATATGTATTTGACAGATGGATAACATTGCGAGTGGTTTGTGGCTTCACTACAGCCCCACTTAAGGAGCACGTTGTCACAACAGAAGGTAGCAACTCAGGCTGAGGCCTTAGAGATTTCCATGAGACTACATGAGACTATGATGCAAGATCCTAATCTAAGAGTTCAACAGATCAACGCGCAACTGCAGAATCTGTGCCTTGAGATGCAAAGTTTGAAGCAGGACAGGATGGTTCAACCAAAGGTATTCGAGGAAGTATGGTGCTTGAAATGCAAGAGTCAGGGTCATGACAAAGACCATTGCCCAGTCTTTTCAAATTAGCTCGCAGGGGGAGGACCGATGCCTTTTAGGCCGAAAGCTCAAGCAAGACCTAGCGCGGGGCCTACATTATGGTGTGCTATCTGTTAGGTAGCAAGAAAACATGCCACAGATAACTATCACCTACTACAAAAGTATGTATAAGCACCGAAATAATTGTTCTGCAACTTTTCCAGGTTGGTAGGACATGGTGAGCGTACTTGGAGTAGCTATGGATTGATGATGGATAGAACTCCTACCTACAGGGTTCAAGTTGAAATGCAGCCCCTTAACTAGAATGCAGGGATGGCACGAATAGGATTTCAGGGGCACGGATGAGGCCGAGGTGGAGGAGGAACTGGTAGAGGTCGCAAACAGTTGATTTGCTACAATTGCCGAGGAATAGACCATTATGCCCACGATTTCACTAATCCAACACGCTTGTCGTGCAAGTATTGCACATTGTTTGATCATGAAAGAGAAGGATACGAGACAAAGGTTCACTACCACCTCCACCGACTCAAATCCTTCAGATGATGAGTTCAAAGCCATGTGAGGAAGATCCAAACGTAAATATAGTGCTCAAGAGTGGGATCACAATAGGGGATGACAAGGGGAAACAACCAGAAGATAGTACATGGTTTCACAAAGCTCCAATGAAAGAGGTTGAGTTCGATTTGGAGCACGCCCTGTGAAATCTTCATGGAAGCTAAGAAGAGCTTCGCTAAGGTCTCCACCTCAGGAAGCGAGGGTAAGCTTGAGCCAGAGATGGACCCTTCTATGCTCACAATTTTCCTGGAAACCTGTATGAAGTTACTGCGCGACAGTAAGGCTATGAAAGGGTTACAAGAACTCATCAATAAATGTGATGGGACCGTGCCAGGTGAACCGCATGTGGTCCGAAATATCGGTAAGCATAAGACAAGGATGGGGCATGAAATGAGACTCACCTTGCAGAGCGGAGAATATGAAATGGATCAAGTAATTCTGGATTTGGGGTCAGATGCAAATTTCCTACCAAAATATACATGGGAGTGAATGGGGAGACTTGCGCTGCAATGGTCTCCGATCCAGCTAAGGATGGCGAATCAATAGAAAATCATCCCCATGGGGCGGCTACAGGGGGTGACCGTGGACATTAAGGGAGCACTGGTGGATTTTGAAGTAATAGAGATAGTGGATGATAGAAATCCCTACCTTGTGTTCCTGGGCATTGACTGGGCTACTGATATGAATGGGGTAATCAATCTGAAGAAGTGAAAGATGATCTTTGAGAAGAAATCACTGCATGTAAGAATACCCCTGGATCCTGCTGAAGGATCACGTTATATAGAACCAGTATGCGATTATGAGAGTGATGATGTTTTTGACTACATCTATAAGATAACATCATGAGACCAAGACTGGGTGAATCCCACTACATATGGATGGATTACATGGGATTGCGAGAGTTCCTACACTTTGAACTCCGACGAAGAAATAGAATGTTGGCAGAATCGGTTACACAAAGTAAATACACTGAATTGCAACATGATGACCCAATTGCTACATTGTGTGTCGTCAGAGGTAAGAACTCTGCCTACTTATGATGGACTAAATGAGGTAGATATCTTTTTGGATGCATTTGAAAGAGAGGTACCAGAAAAGCAGTGCTTCCAGGCCTTGGATTGGGCATTGCACACTACGCCCGAAAGATGGTGGGGTACACACAAGGGAAGCTTTGATGATTGGCATGAACATAGGAGGTTGATGAGAACATGATTTGGGAAGCCTAAGATGCGACTGATCGACAAGTACTATGGGAAGAATGATCCACGCGTGCATCTGGCAAAATGGACATAGGATTATGGAGAAAAGCCCCAACCTGAGTGAGTGCACTTGTTTTGTAATACCCTAGATGTTATCCCAATGAATTGGTATATAGAAACAGAGCTCTACCATGGGACAGGTGACTGGGATATCCTACGTGAAGGATTCATGATGACATTCAGTTTTGAGGATGGTTTTGACAATATTGATGAGGTGGTACAAGAGGTGAAAGCAGCCATATTTAGGATACCATAAGATCCTTTAAACCTAATTCAGTCTGAATGGGCTGCTCAACTGAGTCAAGTGCTCAAATATTATAATGTAACTACTGAAGATGAGGATGAGGATCCATGGAATATTAACATTCCGGAAACAGAAGGCCATAGTGAGGTTCAAGGACTGCATATTGAGAACCTTGATATAACCGCCCTGGTGAAAACAAACAGGTAAACATTGGTACGGAGGCAGAACCCAAATTCGCAAAGATTGGAGAGTACTGGGACGACGCAACGGTGGATAAGGTCGCTGAATTACTCCACAAATACAATAACTTATTCCCGACCAAGTTTACAGATTTGAAAGGAATAATTGGAGATCTAGGAGTGATGAAGATCATGTTAAAGCCCGACGCGAAGCCAGTTAAGTAGAGGCCTTACTGCGTCAATCCAAAATGCAAGGAAAAGGTCCGCTTAGAGCTAGACAAGATGCTAGTGGCAAGCATCATTGAGCTTGTGGAAGAATCCGACTTGGTAAGCCCAATGGTGGTGCAAGATAAGAAGCAAAAGGATGAGATAAGGATATGCATGGATCTCAGAAAACTGAATGATGTGTGTGTGCATGATCCTTTCCCGACTCCATTCACAGATGAAGTGTTGGACAATGTAGGTGGCCAGGAAGCATATTCCTTCACTGATGGGTTCTATGGGTACCACCAAATCAAAATCGCACCAGACGATAGGAGCAAGACAACCTTCGCACCTGAGTGGGGTTGTTTTCAATAAATTGTAATGACGTTTGGATTGAAGAATGCACCTGCAATCTTTTTGTGCATGGTTGTTGCAGTATTTAAGGATTATATTCATAAGTTCCTAGAGGTGTATTTTGATGACTGGACTGTATTTGGGTCGGTTAAGTGCCACATAGAAAGCTTGCCCCTGATGCTGGATACTTGTCGAAGATACCAGATCGCACTCAATCTCAAGAAGTGTTTGTTTTGCATTCCTTTTAGGAACTTATTGGGGCATGTGGCTTGCAAATAAGGATTGATGGTAGACCCTGTGAAGATTGTGGTGATATTGAACTTGGAAGCACCGAGGAGTGTGAAACAGCTACGCGCTACTCTAGGAAATATGGGATATTATAGAAATTTTATCAAAGGCTACGCCTATGTTGAAAATGCAACAAGATGATGGAGCTTAGTGAAAAGAAGTCGCCTTCACTAAGTGGTCTCGCAGGCTATTTTTGGTGCAAAGTCTATTTTTAGACATATGGATCATGGTCTATGAGTTGCAGGATGTTATTTGTGGATGACTGGTCATGTTGGTAAAAATACATGGACTTCCATTTTTAGACAGATGGGCGGAGTCTATTTTTATACTGCCAGTCTAAATATAGAATAGTAAAATATTATTATCTCTTAATAATATTTGGACTATAAACATTATCTTATCCTCGTGGAGCACTTCACTTCGAGCTACGGATGTGGCACATGCAACCGCGAGAAGGAAATATGCTTTTCTTATGGGTTAGTTGAGCTATTGCATGATGGACTTCAGTTAGAACTCAAGTGATTGAGTTTGGTGGAGTT